>PVJX010032187.1:0-20600 GCA_004027295.1 Dolichotis patagonum | reverse complement strand
GATATAATAAAAAAATCCTGCCCAACAAATTTTTCTGCACCAGGGTTTTATCTAATTTGTGAGCACAAGTCCTGAGGGCATCATTATTAAAAATTTGGATTCATTAAATCACATAGTGACAGAATGTGTTTTTTAGCTTTAGTAGGTGTCCTGCATATAGACTCCTTTACCTCTGAAAACCTTTGTTTTTTTCCCCCCTTCCTTGTAGCTGGGATTATATACCTCGACCACTGCAACAGGCTTAAAAGCCCGATATTGAATTTAGAGGCTGAATGGAAAACTTACTATCAACCATGTCAGCCATTCATACTATCAGAAGCCATCAATACTGTTGATGTCCAGTTGACTTAATGTAAAGTACTGTGTTGCCTATGTTGTCCTCTTCTGATCTGCTCTGTACTGCCCCCTTTTGTTTTATTCTCTTTTAAATAAAAAAAAAAAAGAAGCCATCAAAAGATTTCTAGGCTGTGGCATCTATCAGAGATAGTAAGCAAGAGAGAAAATAGTTACTTTCAGTTGTTCTTGGCCTTTTTTGAGATAGCATTTAATTTGATGCAGGGACTGTTAAGACTTAAGTCCACTCAGGACATCTGCCATCAGAAAGTGTTGTCAGAGATACAGAGAAGTCTTAGAAAACACATTTTTCTGTTTTTCATCCCTCTTTGTCTCAGTGTTCAATTGGTCAGTGGGCTGAGCACAGGCAACCTAAACAGATCTAATTCTGGGAAGGAATACCCCATATTCACAGTGGCAGGTATAGGATGAACTACCAGTACTACCAGGCGGTAGTACTGACCAAAAAAAATTCTTCTCATCTCTGCATTTCATTATCTTAGAGGAGAGTTGTTGCATAAACAGTAGCTTTTCAAAAGTGTGTACAGCTGTTATAAAGAGTGGAGAGTGGAGATTGACTGAAAAGTGAGTCATCAGGTATAAAATTAATAAGATTAGGTGATACAGCTAGCTTGGTTTTCTTTTTCTTATAAATATAGATTAACACCCTCTCTTATCATGTATTTCAGACAGAGGCCTTGGAGAAACAGCCTATGAGCAAAGGATTCACTAAAGACAAAGTAAGTCTCTAAATATTGAGATCCGAGTCTGAAGTCATACGGGACATCTATAATGAGGGGCCGCAAACTTGAACGTATTTATTGTGATTCAATGGTTTTATATAAGGTCATTTTCCAACTATAGAAACAAGATATGAATTTCTGTGTTCTTAATGAGATTCTAGCTTAAGTATGGGTCCTGGTGATGTTGGAAGAAATTAAAAAGAACTGTAGTAAAATTTCAGTTTGTCACTTGATTTACAAATAAGGAACATCCCTTGGTACAGTAACAGTTAAAGTAAAAGCAACAATCAAGCTTTCTTCTCTTACCAGCTGCAAAGAGCTGTAGCACTTAACAGTGAGGTTGAAACAACTGGGAAGTACGAGATTGTCTAACAGATACTCCCTAGGAGTAAAACTGTGAAAGCCTGTGTGGATTTGCGGGCTCCTTGTCTCTGAGTACGCAGTTTTCCTATGCTTGTAGCGTAGTTAATTGAAGATCTGCTTCACTGTCCTTAGATATTGTTTCCCATAAGGCTTAGACACTGATTTTTGTTGTTGTCGTCAATTATAGATGTTAATTGCTTTGTATTTTCTCTTCTAAGACTCTCAGTTCAATCTTTAACCTTGAGATGGTGAAAGACAAAACTGCAGAAGAAATAAAACAGGTAATGAATAAAAATGTGTTCTGTGAGCCAAATCTGAATAGCAAAGACTATACCTTTATTGACACCTCTGTCTAGTAGACATAAAAAGTAGTAATAAAGGACAAAAGTGATGAATTACATGAACAGTGGCATGAGAAAACTTGTCTTTCTTGGTCTTGCTTTTCTATCTAGTCAACGTATATTGCTCTTTCTTTTTCGTATTGCTTACCACATCTTACTTAAAATCATTAGTCTCTGTACCTGTTTGCAGTACTACTTTTCTAAGTAGGTTGCCCTACTCCCATTTCTGTCACTTTACCTATCATATGCTTACTAACTAAGTCTTAAAGTTATTCTTGCCTTGTGGAGGGACAAATACAAAAAAACTAAGATCAGCACAAGGTTCTAACTTCTGTTAATAGAGCTTTACGCAGTCCTGGGGACATCTCAGGCTGTGCATTTGAGAGAAAGTGCCATTGCATCATGGACATCAAGCCATGTCATTTAAGAGACCTGAACAAGGAAGTGACATTAGATACAAATTTGTGTTCATTGGAATAATTTTTAAGTAATAGAGGTCAACTGAATTAGGAAATATCTGCCAGTCTTGTATATTTCAGTGTTGATTCATGAACTATCTACTAATATCACAAATCAAAATACTGTAATTGGAATACGCTGTCCTTCAAATATGAAGAAATGACATGGTTTTTTAAAAGAGTATGGGCCAGAGTTATAGCTCAGCAACACAGTACCTGCCTGGTAAGCACAAGATCATGAGTTCAATTTCCAGTACAAAAATAAATAAATAAAAGGGCAAAGCAATGTTAAGAGTCCATTAATAGAATGGTTTCCTTAGCCCAAAGGAGGTAACAGACGTTTTGTGCTCTGTGTTGACTAGCTAGATCACATGCTGCTTATTGTTAGTTGAGATTATTGTTTTAGTGGGAATGTTGAAAATACTGAGCAACCCTAAAAGGGAGTGGCTGGCTTACCTCAGATGTCATCTTGACTATGATGCCTTTGCTGATTTCTAGGCCTTTGCTAATGATGTCACTCGCTGCTTAGCATGTGTCTCTTTTCTCTTCTTGTTCTACCTGTTCCATCTTCCCACTTCTCTTTACCCCACTCACTTCTAATCATTCTTCAGAATATATCCAAATGTCCCTTCCTCTGACACACTTCCTAACCTGATTTAAGTGCCTCTTTTAGTATCTCTGTGTCAACAACCATGGAGGAGACATTTTTTTCTTATTAAATCACATTGGTCCATCATCTAGTCAGCATTTCTGAGGACTTTTTGGTTTGCAGGACATTGGTAACAACACAGGCAGATAATCTGCCTTCAGAAGATTTGCAAGCCGGTGAGGGAGAGGGATCCACATGTAAATAGCCTTATTATGAGGTAGCATATCCTAGGCACCTTTAGAGAGGTGCAAAATGCAAACGCAGCCAGGCATGGTGGCACACACCTGTAATTCAGCACCTGGGAGGATGAGGCTGAAGAATTGCTGTGAGGCCAGCCTGGTCTACATGGTGAGACCCTGTCTCCAAAAAACTTAAAAATAATAATAATAATACAAAAACATTGGAAAATTCCTGACTGAAATGGTCATGGGAGACTACATGGAAGAAGAGGTATATAGGCTTAGCTTTGGGTGACAGTAAATCTTTGTAGGGTCAGAGATGGAGAAAAGAAGGCTTTCCAGGCAGAGCCAATAACATGAAAAAGAGTGAAGAACCATAAAAGTAAAAATATAATCACCTAGCATGTATATGATATGCTAAGAGACAAAAAGCAAAAGACACAATATTACATATGCCCTGTATCTATGTATATTACTATAAAAGAAAAAAACATTCCTAAGAAACACTAGAAAAAGATGTATCACAATATTATCTAAAAGATGTATCTTTTAGAGTGGTAGAACTGTAAACATTTTTTCCTTTTCCCTATATACTAATTTTGTAATTATATTCCCTTCCTTTTGTTATTTGCATCATGAACGTTAACTGTGCCCTCCCTGTTCTTGATGCCAGACCAAAGTAGGACTTCCGTTTCTTTTTGTTTTTTCTTCTTGCTACCGGGGATCAAACTCATGACCTTATGCTTACCAGGCAAGCACTTAAGCCACTGAGCTAAATCCCCAGCCCCAAAGTAGGACTTCTGATTGATAGAGTTTGCTGAGTCTGACTGTGCTATCTCTTCCTCATATGGAAAACTTTCTGGAAGTGAGGTCTCAAGCTGCCTATAATAGGACAACACTAGCTAATAAAGGTAACATTATCTTTAGTGTTTATTCCATGCCAAAGACAGTGATAGTGTATTGATTCAACTAGTATTTATGACAATCTTGTCAGGTTGATATTATGGTTATTTTATCGATAGGACTTAAGGAGTTTCAGTGATAAGCCCAAGATGTCATAATTCGTAAATGTTTGTAGCCAGGGTTTGCGTCCAGCTCCTCCTGACCTCTCTGAATGACTGCTATCCTGGTTCTCTAAGAAGATCAACATTTGGCTGGGGTGGTGTGAGTCTGGAGAGGGAAGAAAAATGACGAAAAGAAAGGTTGTCTATTATTTGAGAAGAATAATTTCAAAGGTCATAGAATCAGTTTCTCTGACAGAATTTATTAAGAATTATAGTTTAATCTTCTATAAGAGAGTGTGTTATTAAATCTTTTTTATAATCATATACTAGTTACAAAAGCATTACAATGGGTTTTCCTCCCCATTATCAAATAGTATATTACTCTTAGCAGTGAAAGCTGTCACCATTTGTTACCACAGGTTGAAAAGATTCTCCACACATCTCAGACACCCTCTTTTTTTTTTTTTACAGATTTGGCAGCAGTATTTTGCAGCAAAAGATACAGTCTACGCAGTCATTCCTGTAAGTAGTTTGGAGGGGAAATGAAGTGTTACAGCATGAAGGTCAGTACTATAACCTCAGCAGGCAGTTGCCTATACTTTCCCTGTGTTTATGGCCTCTTGAGAACTTGGATTTTACAGTTTTGAGGGTTTTTATTATGCCGTAAGCACCAAAGATTGGAAGCTCCATATGGTATATTTATGGCTTTTGTTTTCCCTCTTTCTGGTTTAGAAGTGTCTTTGAGTCAAGTCTCTTGACAAGGGAGCATGGTATAAGTTTCTGTTACTCAGTGATTTCCAGATGTCTTTCATTTCTTTTTGGTATTTTCAACCAAGCTGTTAGAATTTAAAACAAGG
Source organism: Dolichotis patagonum (assembly GCA_004027295.1). Lineage (NCBI taxonomy): Eukaryota > Metazoa > Chordata > Mammalia > Rodentia > Caviidae > Dolichotis > Dolichotis patagonum. The sequence continues at coordinate 15,673 of PVJX010032187.1, read as the reverse complement.
CCTCTAACATAGCTTTCTTCCCTTCTTGTCTGTAAATGACACATACTCGTGGTAACTTAAGAGCCTTCTCCTAGTCTTTCTTTCTAGCAAGTGGCATTGGCTTGGTTTTTCCCTTCTTGAAACTGCTATCTTGAAGATGGTCACTGGTCACTTAATCATTAAGGTCTGTGCTTAGGTAGGGATGCTGCCTTATGGTTTACTGTTTTTCTGCTAATATAGGAAAACTTTTTTTGTTGTTTTTTGGAGACAAGGTCTCACTATGTAGTTCAGGCTCACCTAGACTCACTATGTAGCCTAGGCTGGCCTTGAACTTGTGGCAATTCTTCTGCCTCCACCTCCCAAATGCTGAAATTACAGGGGTGAGCCACCATGCCTGGCTTCAAGAAAACTTTCAAAATACTGAATTATTGGCTAGTTCCTCATTTGTCCAAACCAAGCCTTTTGGTTGTTACATAGTTATCACTATCTTTTTTTTTTTTTTGACCTCTGATACGTATACATCCTCATCTTTTTTGAGTGCAAGAGTTAGAACAGTCTGCATTTTCATCATATCTTAGCTCTTTTATACCAACTCATTGTTTGAACAGACCTCAGCTCTCCTTTGGATTGAGTTAGTGGTTCCCTGGAATGTTAGAGCATTTGAGCACCTAATCTTCACATAAAATTCTCACAGCAAGCAGCAAAACATTCATCTGACATTTTCTGTCTCTGTCATGAGAGCAATTTATAAAAAAAAAAAGGATTGGTTAGTTGTTGGAGACCACTATAAAGCGGCTCTGAACAGGATTTAAAATAAACTAACTGGCTTCGTATGTTTATCTGTCTGTCCTAGGCCTAGGCCCCTTGCCTGGCAATGGGAGCTGATTCATAGTAAGCGAAACTGTATGAATCACTGGTCCTGGCTGAGGGCTGTGATGCCAGAGATACCTCAAAAAGCAAGATAAGGCCACAGCAGAGGACATCTGGCTCAAACATCAATTAAGCAAATAGAGACTGCAGCTGCAGGCATCTCACTCCTGCAGTCCCACTCCTACCATAAATATCTTCATTGAGATAAGACAGTTCTCCTAAATTGGCATAATTTACTACTTGGAGAAGCCTTTGAAGTGACTTCCAAGGCCCTGTTCATTTCCCGCACTTTCCTCAGTATCCCCACTCTTTGTTTGAACCTAATAAATATGGGCAGTCCAGAGATGCTCTTTGTCTTAGCCTTCAGCGTCTCGAACTTGGCACAAGAGTTTTGATCCTCCTGGAGCCCTAAAATCATACTACTTGTCTCATTTATTTAAGCCTTTGCTGTATACTCGTTTGGGTGATTGGGGATCTAGGTCAAGACGCAATAGTTAGTTGTAGTATAGTTCTAGAATTTAGTCTTTATGAGCTTAATTGTGACTGTGATCTCCCATATTTTCCTGTATATGAGATAATTTTACTGTTTTCCAAATCACAGAAAGAAAAGTTTGATTTGATCTGGAACCGGGCTCAGTCCTGTCCAACGGTAAGTTTCTGGTGACCGTGTAAAGACCGTTTATCAGTGCTGCCAAACAAGGGTGCTTTCCAACTAACTTCCTCATTTTCCATGCTCTCTCACATGTTCCTTTAACAAAAAGGCTCACATTTTAACTTGCTAATAAATTATATTTTCAGCCTATGAAATCATATAGGTTTGATCTCATAGCCTCTGCCTTTTTGGGTTTCTACCACATCTCAGGCCTTACTGAATGTGGGCCTTAATCCGTCAATATAGGTACATATTGAAAGGCATCTGAGACCTTAGCCTTTACAACTTCCTTCAAATTCCTATTCTATTGACAGTTTTCTTTGCTATTTTCGCCATGCTTGCTTATCACTATGGGCCTAAAAACAATTATGAGGTTGTTGTTGCTTGAGTAAAGAGCTGACAGAAAACCTCCAAAAAAAGGAATGCATAGTTGACTTGACAGCTGAGTTGGTGTTGATCATGATTTCTGGGTTTTTCAAAAAACTTCATAAACACTGCTGATAGAAAATAAAAAGTAAGGCCGGGGATTTAGCTCAGTGGCTTAAGTGCCTACCTGGCAAGCGCAAGGTCGTGAGTTCGATCCCTGGTACAAAAACAAAAAAAAAAAAGAAAAGAAAAAATAAGTACATGGAGAGGTATACACTGTTCATGAATTAGATGACTCAATGTTGTTAAGATGTCAGTTTTCCCCATATTTATCTCTAGATTAAATACAGTCCCAATCAAAATCCCAATAGGATTTTGATTTGCATGAATGAAATCATTGTGTTATTGATGTAAAGATAGGCACATAGATCAGTGGAAGAGAATAGTCTAGGAACAGACCAACTTATCTGGGTTAGTTGTTTGCACCAAAGTTACCAGCATCATTAAATAAGGAAAAGAAAGGACCAGGGATATAACTCAGCAGCATAAGCACCTCCCTAGCAAGCGCAAAGTCCTAAGTTCAATTCCTGGTTCCAAAAAAATAAATAAGGAAAGGATAATCTGTTCAACAAATTGGGCTAAAACAATTGCAAAAATATGTGCATACAAATTAACTTCTAGCTTAACCTCATTCTATATACAGAATTTAACTCAAAATAGATCAAAGACATAAATGGAACTAATAGAAGGAGGTAAAAGAGATAATCTTAGTGAAGATCAGTTTGATAAAGATTTCTTAAGTATGTCACAAGCATAAACTAAAAAAAAATTTAGATTTCATTAAAAGTAAAACATTTTATTTGTACACTCATGTTCCTTGCAACATTAGTTCCAGTGGCCAAAATGTGGAAATAACCCAAGTTATATTTAAAACTCTTAAAGCTCAATTTAAAAAAACAGACAACATGATTTAAAAATGGACAAGAATTTTGACTAGATAGTTCACCAAGGCCAAATACAATGATACATGCTTATAATTCCAGCTACTCAAGAAGCTGAAACAGGACTTTGAGGCCAGCATGAACAACATAATAAGGCAGTATCTCAAAAAAAACAGAAAGAAAGAAAGAAAGAAAGAAAGAAAGAAAGAAAGAAAGACAGTTCTTCAAAGAAGTGAAATGACACATAAGCATCTCACCTCTAATGGGATTAGAATGGGGTACAGAGAGATCTTCAAATTGACCTCTAATGCTTTCCTTCTTAGGTGCATGAGTGTTTATTAAATGTTAATTTCATAATTAAAGAATTATTTTTAAAACCAAGCATTGAAAAATGGATTAAGAAATACAGGTAGTTGGACTGAGAGCTAATGATTTTGTTTACTTGTCCATCCGCTTGTGTATCTGTATCCCAGTTTCTGTGTGCCCTGCCAAGAAGGGAAGGTTATGAGTTCTTTGTTGGACAGTGGACAGGAACTGAACTTCACTTCACTGCACTTATAAATATCCAGGTATGTGGCTGGGTCCTGCAAGCACAAGGATAGAGGAAAGAGGCCAGACAAATGAGCGCTTGCTGAGACTTGGGGGCACAGAATATCTACTATTTCCTAGCAATAGTTGTGGCACTGATGCATTTTCATCCTTTACATGTTGTACTAGTTTTTCTCAGTAAAAAAAAAAAAAATGAGAAAAGACTCCAGAACACTTTATCTAAGCACATCTGGCTCTTTTGTCTCTTCGTCGGATTCTATGTCATTGACTGAATGTGCCTCACTTAACAAACATGACTAAGTTAGGATGTTATGTTTTTGTTTTTGTTTTTGTTTTTGTACTGAGAATTGAACTCAGGACCTTAAGCTTGCCAGGCAAGTGCTGTACCACTGAGCTATATCCCTGACAAGATGTTATCTTTTTAACCCAAGCTATAAACCTGTTGAGGAAGGTTCCATGTCTTACAAGCATTTTGTTAACCAAATCATCATATTCCAAGGTACTGAGTAAAGCTTCCATTTAATGTTATTTTATTTGACTCCTTTTTTCATTTTATTCCTATATATTAGATCTAAAAGTTAAATTCTAAGCATTTAAGCCTTTTAAAGTAAACGTCAATATTTTAAATAATAACAAAGATTAATGTTCTGTAGTTAAAAACTACATCCGGCAAAAACAAGGATAGTCGATTGGCTTAAAGTCAGGATAAAGCTGGGTGTGGTGGCACAGGTCTGTAATCTCAGCACTTGAGCGGCTGAAGCAGGATTGCCACAAATTCAGAGCCAATCTAGGATACATAGTGAGTTCAAGGCCAGCCTGGATTACATAGTGAGACCCTGTCTCCAAAAAAAGTTGGAGGGCCGGGGATTTAGCTCAGTGGCTTAAGCGCCTGCCTGGCAAGCTCGAGGTCGTGAGTTCGATCCCCGGTACCAAAAAAAAAAAAAGTTGGAATAAAGTACAAAACGGAATGATGGACCAGCTTTTCACAATTTTTTTTATAATTCATCCAACAAGAATTTATTGAGTACATACTATAATAACTAACATTTTAGGTACTTACTTTACCAGATTTTTTTATACATTATGTTATTTAATTCTATTTACAGAGAAGAGTATGAGTTTGGAGAAATTAATTCACATTGCTAACTGATAGAACTGGGTTCGAATCCAAGTTATCTAACTCCAAAGTACATGAACTGAACTAGTATATCATTTTGTTGAGGACCATGCTAGGACCTAGAGAACTGAGACTAGGTGCTTGCCTTCATGAAGCTTATCCCCAAATACAAGAAAAGGATCTAGAAACATAATTATGATTAAAATGATTAGTATATAATACTAGAATAATGACCAAAATGATCAGTAAAGTACTAGAAGTTCGAGAGAACTGAGAGACTAAGACTACCTTAGCAAAAGTTAGATATGTTCGTTAAAAGGGTTGTGAAATTTTAGAGATGAAGCCCAGGGATCTTATTTTGAATGCAGTGTCCTTCTGCACCAGGTGAGACATAGAGCTTCAGTCTCGAATTTAACCTTGCTTCGTAGTCTACACTTGAGGTCTGATAATCACTGCCCTCGTCATTCTTCATGGACTTATGATGTCCCCATTCTTCTTTTTTCCTTTCCCACCTCAAACAAACTGTATTTTAAAACCACAGACTACATATCTGACCCATGTACAAACTCTCCAGCTCTTACTGCAACTTAAAAAAGCTCAGTCTCAGAGCCAGCCATGGGAAGTAGATTTCAGCTATGAAATGCACTAGCCCATAAAAGTGGCAATTACACAGGCACATTGCTTTCTTTAGAACTTGATTTGGTAGCTGCTTGTGCCATTTTATTTTTAAATGTATGGCCACTGTGAAGGATTCACTGCCTTCTATAAACATTTTCTGGGAAAAAAGCCAAACCTTTTCCAATTGAAGACACAAATAACACCATGTAAACTGTCAGTTTCACCCTGCCTTTGCAGGCTCAACCTCGCCCCTACATACCTGTCCTCAAGCTCACTGGCCACCGAAGGGGGTGTCAAGAGCCAGAATTTCCTCCAGACTCTCTATTGCTTTGAAATTGTCATTTGTTGTCATGGTACCTTATTGAGCCTTAATAAGTGTTTCTCCTGCAGACCCGAGGGGACGCTGCAGCCAGCCAGTTGATTTTATATCACTACCCTGAACTTAAGGAAGAAAAGGGCATAGTGCTGATGACAGCAGAAATGGATTCCACATTTCTGGTAAGAATCACCTTTATCTGGGCCAAGGGTTTAGCTCAGTGGCACAGGTACCTGCCTGGCAAGAGCAAGGTCGTAAGTTCGATCCTTGGTACCAAAAAAAAAAAAAAAAAAAAAAAATCACCTTTACCTGTTTGGATTTACCTGGTGGCCCTGAAAGTGCTACACTTCTGTCAAAGCTCATGAGAGGTAAAATTCCAGATACTTGCTCTTTTTTTTTTTTTTTTTGGTACTGAGAACTGACAACCCTGTACTTACCAGGCAGGCACTGTGCTGCTGAGCTATAGCCCTGGCTTTTTTTTTAAACTTAATAAAGTTGGCATAATTTTGTCTTGTTCATGCTCTTCCAAGTTAATTTTAATACAGACCCTTAATCACTTATTCACAATTCTGAAATCTACAAATTCGGAATAGTTGTTTGACCCCCATTTAGTCACAAAATCTTACCTGATTTAAACTCATTTGAGAGCTGAGTGTTTATTTAAATTGACATGAGGCCATTTATAATTTTTTTTTCTTTTTGTACCGAGGATCGAACTCATGACCTCGTACTTGGCAGGCAGGCACTTATATCACTGAGCTAAATTCCCAGCCCCAGCCATTTATAATCTTTATTAAATTTTACTTGGTATAGAATATTGTTGATTAGTGAAATGTTAGTATGTTTGACTATGGAGAGTTATATAATACACACATATATTATCTGAACCTATTATCTTAAAATAGTTTCTTTTAAAAAAAAATTTTTTTAAATCCAATAATTCTAAATCTAACACACATCTGAGCGTAGGGAATTTCAGGTGAGAGGTTGTAGACAGATAAGTGACTTCCTAAATGTAGGGTAGTTCTTTGTCTTTCATCTTTCTTCATACTGCCCATGTGTGAAACCTTTACTATACATAGTGATTTCCGTCCTCCTTTTCCCATTCCCAGTTGAATTTCACTAAGATAGAGCTACAATTGTATGCTCATAGCTAATGATGCCTGTTGTATTCTCTCCAGGTATCAGCAGCAGTTTTATGATTGCTGCACAGTCTATTTGTCCCTTCTCATGTCAGTCTCATTTATCAACTTCAGCCTCAGAGTAGTAGTATCTGCTTCTAATTTTAGAAGTACACTTGCCTTAGGAAGATCCTGTTCTTTAGACATGTTTGAGCTTAAGAAAGGTAAAATTGATGGAGTACAGTTACCAACTTCAGTCGGTCTTGATTATCAAAACAGTAGCAGAATGAAGTGGGAGGAGTCCCAGCCTAGAAATTTTGAGGACTGCCACTGGATAACCACATGAGTTTGGACCCATCCCTTAAGCTCACCTACATTTGTTTCCTGCATGATTAAGAACTAGGTGATTTCTAAGACTCCTTCCAACTTTAAATTTCTATCAATTTGAAATAGCCCAGTCTCAGAGATGATTGTCTGCTTTTGAGAAATGATCTGAGCACTGGGGATTTAGCTCAGCAGGCATAAGCCTGCCTTGCAAGCGCATGGTAGTGAGTTCGATCCCCGGTACAAAAAAAAAAAAAAAAAAAAGAAATGATCTGAAAGTCTCATGGAGGGAATAAAGATGAAGCACAGATGATAGTGTTTATAAACTCATCTTCATCATTCTGTAGCTAAAGCACACTTTAGAATTTTCCATTATCTTTTGGGCTTTGATTTTAACCATGTGAACTCAATGATGATGGATAAATGTCTCTGGCCACCTAGAACTGTAGAATATGTAGGACACAAAACTCAGTGCCGAGATAATCCTTTGGTGAAGTTTTGAGGGTGTAGCCTGTGTCTCCCCAACCTTACCCCACCCCTCGTCAGGTATTATCTGCTCACCATTTCTGTGCACTGCACTTCAGAGATGTGGCCCTTTCTCTTCCTAGGGTTTTGCTGGTGGATTAGTTATAAATGCCTGCAAAACAAATTGCTCCAAGACTTAGTGGCTTAATACAACAATCATTTGTTACCTCCCAGTTTCTGTGGGACAGGAACTCAGGAGCAGCTTAGCCAGACTCAGAGTCTCATGAGGCTGCAGACAAGATGTTGGTGATGGCTTAGTCATCTGAAGGCTGACTGCAGTTGGAGATCCACTTTCGGCCCCACACACATGGCTAGTAGTGGGACCCTTGTTCCTCACCACCTCAGCTTCTTTAAAGGGCTACCTAAATGTCCTAATGATATGGCAGCTGGCTTTCAACGAAGCAAGTGATTCAAGACAGAAGCTACAGTCATTTAATGTGTTAGTAACAGGAGTCCTTCCCTATCATTTCATCATAGTCTATTTGTTAGAGGCAAGTGACTGAGTACAACCTTAGACAAGGAAAGAGACTTAGGTGTCACCAAAAGAAGGAATATCATAAAATTTGTGGGCAGATCTAAAACCATCACGGCTGGCTCTGGCACTGTTTTTCTGACTGGCAAGGTCAGTGAAGAGTTTATTAAGGTGTATGTCTGGTTAGTCAGTAATTTAAGTACTTAAAAACTAATTCTTAGAGCTGGATAACTCTTGCTCTTTTTTTCTCAGGAGATATATTTAAGTTACTTAGGAACTAAATAAAACTTAGGAAATTATGAACATATGCATTAATTTATTCAAACATTCACCAGCTGTGTGAATGCAGGACCATAAAACAAGCCACAGTTTGTCTTTGAGAAATGTTTATTAGTGAAAAAAGGACACATACAAGATGGTGTGATAAATCCTGTGACAGTGATAAACATGGAGAAGGGGCAAGACTCAGGAGGCCAGGGAGTCAGAGAAGTTTTCAAAAGCAGTGATTCCTGGGTGAGGCCCCCACCATAAAACTCACACAGAGAACCTTACGGTCCTGTGCCAGGAGGAACCTCACCACTGTTTTTATCTTGCAGAACGTTACTGAGGCACAGTGCATCGCCAATCAAGTTCAGCTCTTCTATGCCACTGATCGTAAAGAGACCTATGGGTTAGTGGAGACATTTAACTTCAGACCAAATGAGTTCAAATATATGTCTGTCATCGCTGAATTGGAACAAAGTGGACTTGGAGCAAAACTGAAATGTACCCAGAACCAGGATGAGACTTAGAACTATAAAAACTGGCCCTTCACAGAGTCAGCTCAGCCCTGGATAGTGTAAGAAAACCACCCCCCCACCCCAAACTCAAGAGCTCAGCATCTATAATAAGCAGTCTGTACAGAGTTGTTCTATGTGCTTATTTTAAGAAGTGAGCGTGGAGATGAGCCTTAATACTTGGCATTCAGGAATAAAGGTTCCCACATATTCTGATAATTACCTCTCAGCATACTCAAGGTTTCCTTTTAAATGTTTCTGGTCAAGAGACAGCCAGGAATCTGCAGGACAGTTTATTTGACAGTGCAGTTGCATTTTGGCTGTTTTGACTTTATAGCTTCCAGTTCTACATCTTTATGAACTTGAGACAAGATAATAAGTTTAAAGACCTGATATAGTTAGATGTGTTTTATGTAATCTGCTCATATGCCAATCAGCTGGCCAAAGACATAATCCCAGTATTCTGTTTAGAGTCCCAAATAAGAAGATAGTCCCACAAGGATAAAGACTTCATCTAGATGCTCCCCACAGTTATTATCTTTATTGTTGCTGGTTTAGGGTATCCACAAATTTCAGATACTGTTGGATAAATAGGTACAGTACCTACATATTGTTAAACTATAGATTATGGTATCTACTCCTCTAGCTCTGCCTGTTACAGGCTGTGTGTTTGGAAGAAGTAAATCAACACAGGGTAAATAAAACATTTTTGTAAGGAAAAGGTCATTTCAGATTTGCATGATTTTTTTAAACCAACCCTAAGCATTATATAAAAAAGTAGGTGGAAGAACATATGCTCAGATTGAGTGTGGGGAAAATATAGCAATAAAATAAAATCTGGCTTATAGTCTTTGTTATACAAAATAGTAAAATCTAAGCTGTGTACTGTCTATAGTTTTGGTGCTCTGGGTTGAGTTCATCAAAACTTATCTTGGGACATAGCAATTTCTTGAGACACCAGAAATAAGAAAGTTGTTCTCTAGTGCTAAAATCCCATATGTGGTTTTTAGTAGCTCCCAGCTCAGTGATAGAAGAGGATGGTAGTTATGTAACAGCCTTCTAAATTTGAGGCCCCAAGCATCCCCAGTATATTTATCAACCACCTGTACTATGCCTTTCCTTTTCTTAATCTAACATGTACATTTATCTGCTGCCCCTACCTAAGATCTGTTTGGATGGCAAAATACAGTGAGTAGAAATTTAAACAGCATTCAGTCTGTATGTTTGTCTACATGCACATGCACACAACTGTGTGTATTTTTCTTTATTATGTAAATTTTTATAAGTTGGGCCTATCCTCCAAGCTTTTGTTTTGTTTTGTTTTGTTTTGTTTTGTTTTTGAGAAAAGGTCTCCCTTTGTAGTTCTGGAGGCCTTTGAACTCATGGCAGTTCTGCTTCAGCTCAAATGCTGGAATTACAGGCATGCATCACTATGCCCGGTTTCCCAGGCTTTTTAAATAGGATTGGACTTCCCAATATTTTCTGAGCAGTCTATTTCTGTTGTATATCTGAGTCAGTGTATAGAGAGATAATGTTCATTTCATTTGGAGAAGCTATATCCCTGCCATAATTTCCCTAAAGGTTAAGCTTTTCCTAATGCAAATTCTGGATCTGCTACTGGTCTTGACAGTTCATCTTTTGATAAACTTGAGTTTTATCAGTACCCTGATAAAACTGATTGAGTTTTGAATGCCCTCTGACCTTCCAGATGTTTTGCAATCCAGAAAGCATAGACCGCAGTTGGGGTTGCTTTCATGGGTATCCAATTATGTTTGCTCTTCCCTCCAGATGGACCCAGTTCTTAACCATAGGGTATTTTCATAAGCCTCCACCAGAGTATGAGAAAATGATGGAAAAAGAGGTAAGAAATGGCCATTTGTTTTATAGTTCCAGCTTTGCTCTCAATCTCAGCTTACCAAAGAAGGTTGTATCATGGGTAATCAATTATATTGGATATCACTATACTACCATCTGACTGTTCTTGATATTTATTTATCTAGAGAGAGCTACCAAAGAACTAAAAAAAATTATAATATTTAATCTGTCCCCTGACATCCCTATAGGAAGTTGGCAGGCTTTATAATTAAATGAATCTTCAAATGTCAGTGTCGTTACTCATTAGCTCTATAATGTCGAACAGATTACTTAAACTATCATTTTTTCCTCTGTAAAGTGGAGATTATAGTATCTACCTCATAGGATTATTACAAGAAGTTAACCTATATATAGATTTTAGGGCAACTTAATAAATGTCAACCTTTTTCCTCTTCTCTACTTCCCCTGCCCTTACTAAAGTCTAGTACAGATTAGCATAACAGATGTGTAGATCATTATTCATTTCAATTTATACCACATCTTACCGATTCTCAAATGTTAAGATGCAGTGGACTATGATGAATGTGATCATTGTGTATACCTGAAATGTACCAGTAAACTTATTAATAAAAAATAAAAGCTGTAAATAAAAAAAAAAGATGCAGTGGAATCACTGAGAGTGCTTTAAAATGTTGATTCTCAGTCCCATAACTTTCTGAATTAGAAATTTGCAGAAAGTGCTGGGATGTATATTTTATTATATGCTCCATATGAGTCTGATGTAAATAATTAGCAAGTTGTACTTTGAAAAACATTGCCTTATTTATTCTTCATGACAATGTCAGCCGATCTTTTCCTTCCTGTAGACATTGATCAGAGGATATAGGTTCCCCTCCTCTTTGTCTCTCCCTGCTCTTAGTGGTTCCCTTTGCAAACTATAATTGTATTATTTATTTGTGTCTTTTCCCTGTGAGACTGTGAGCTCCTTGCGGGCCAGAATTTATCTGTATTCAGCACCAGGTACATGGTGTAGACCATAGAAGATACTCAGTTCTTGAATAAATAAATTATATGAATTGTAGCCAAAATATTATCTTACTGGTATGTGTGTGTCTTTTTTTTTTTCTTTTTTTCTTTCTTTTTTTTTTTTTTTTTTTTTTTTTTTTTTTTTTTTTTTTTTTTTTTTTTTCTCCCTTGTGCTGGGTATCAAATCCAGGACCTTATACAAGTGCTCTATGATAGAGCTATATCTTTAGACCTTTTAAAAAAAAAAAAAATACAGAATCTCCCCCTCTCTCCCACTTTTCAAAACCAGGGCCTTGTGCATGCCAGGCAAGTTCTCTGTCACTGAGCTATATCACCAGACCAGAAGGATCTCTTAGCACACATAGATTAGGAATTTGTTGAAAAAAATATTTGCAAACCAAGGCACCAAGTTATGCACAAAGCCTCTGTATCTCATCTGGCATTACATTGGGGGGCTGCCTTCTTAGTGAATTCAACAGTTGCTCCCAGAATACCTCCTCTACTGCCACTGTGTGGATGCTGGACATAGGAGCACGAGTAGGATATGATCCCTGCTCTCAAACTCTGTTTTAGGTCTATGTTTCTCTTGCCTATAATTCTGAGCCTCACTCCCAGCACCTGGTCACAGTTTTCCTTGTCTTTGTTTTTTGCTTTTTTGAGACAAAGTCTATGTAACCCAGGCTGGCCTTACACTCACTATGTGTAGCTCAGACTGGCCTCGACTTGTGGCAGTCCTTCTGCCTCAACTTTTCAAGTGCTGGTGCACCACCACCCATGACAGTTTGTCCTGTCTTCCTCTCAAGCTACTCATATAGGTGCTTATTTCTTCTCCAACCAGTGTGGAAGCTAGAACCGCATGTTCCATTTCCTGCATTTCCCACAATACTGACCTTTTGTTGAGTCTTGGAGAAGTACTAATGCCACTCACCCATTTGATTTAGCAGTTATTCATCAGTCATCCATAGTTGATGAGTGCCTTTTATATACCAACCACAGTTTTAGAAAATTGGATAATACAACTATGAGAAGGACAAGTAAGGTCTGTAGCTTATATTCTTTTTTTTAACTTTTTATTCTGTAGTTTATATTATTGTGGAGAAGACAAGCCAATGACTTTCACATATTGGCAGTGCTATAAAAATAAACTAACATGACAGACTGGAGTGAAGGTAATAATTACATGGTCAAGAGTGCCATCGGCAGAGGTGATAGCTGATACCTGAGCTGGGAGGATACTACTGGGTAAAGAACAGCAGGTGCTAAGACCTTAGAGCAGAGCTAAGTAAGCATACTTGTTTCTCTTTCTGGGCACAGAAAGTTTAGTCCCTTCCCTCAAGGGACCCACACTTCAGGTAAGACACTCACATGAATAATTATAGTACAAAGTAAAACATAGAACCTTCTCAGAAATTGGTCAAGTTGTTACAGAACCCTGGGGAGTATTGTGGAGGATGCAAAGCTTGCCAGACCATGGTACCTGCTCTGGAAGTGGTTATGATATTAAAGGGAATGACAAGTAGACAGTATTAAAGTCTCAAAAGATAGCTGTTTAATGCAGCAATGCAGGCGCCCCAGGAGCTGAGAGCTGGTCTTGTAATATATGCATATAACAATGATCACTAAGGTTTTCTAGAGACTTAGAATGTAGCTTATCCTGAGTGAGTTGGTAACATGCTGCCAGTAGACTTATACTCCTCCTTGTATTTATACTCCGCCTCTCTTTGGCTCCAAGAAGATGGAAACCTCCAAATCACCTCCAAGCCCAGCTCCAACAGTGAACTCACATCTTAAGAAGTCCTGGGAGACCAACAAAACCTGTCATGTGGCACATGTCTGCCAGTTTTCCTCTTGGTAATAAAACAATGTGTATATTCTGTTTCTTATTCCTCCAGACTATTTGGGGGGGGGGCATTTGTGTGTGTGCACATGTGCTCACACTGCTGTATTCTCAGGGAGCACTTTGGTCTTTTCAGTTCTCTTAATATGGCAGCTTGCTGACAGCATTTTTATTGCTGTTCTGCTAAATGAAAGACTTGGAGCACGGAAGGGGAAAAGATGACTTGAAGGTTGCTGCCTTCATCAGAGTCAAGCCTGGAATAGAAGCAACTGTCCATGCCAGGCTTAATGCTATGATATGTAGTGTCCAATGAGCAAGCTCATTTCTCACATCCATTCAAATGGAGCTATTTCTGAATTCTTCAAACCTCAGGAACTGGTAGAAGAAAATCTGGTTCATCAAACTTAAGAGACTCTTCAATCATGAACTTTCAAACTGTGCTTCAGGAAATTTCAGAAGTTCCTTAGAGGTAAAGACCCTGAGAGTCTAGTCCTTACTCAATCCAACCAGAGAACCAGTGTTTTATTTACCAGGCTTCCCATAAACTATCATTTGAAGAAAAAATTTCCAATAAAGACTGAAAAAGCACTAGTCTAGTCTTAACCTTGAACCATCCTATTAGCCCTCTCTACAGCATACCCAAGCCACTGAGCAACTGGGGAAATTTTCCAGGGACTAGAAGAGCTCTATCCTGACTTTCACCATGTTGAGACAGCTATGAGTGACCGAAAGTTCCTCTCCACTCCTAGCTAAAAATCTAGACTCCTCTCACTATCCTCAATGGAATCCTGCCTGCCATAACTGTAGCCTTCTAGAAGCCTTGACTTGTCTACCTAACAATGTCTTCTGCTTATGTGTGATGTGTGACGATAACTCTCAAGATGCCTGGAGTTGACTTCAGCAGGTTAAACAGCTTTCTGCTTCCTTCTATGACTCAAAACCCAGCTCCTTACTCTGACTTTGGACATATTCTAGTTCACCAGTGTCTCCCTCACATTTGGAACCAGAGTTGAACCCAAGATGGCTTTGTAGTGACCAGAATGGATTCAGATTGGTAGCCCTTTAGGAGTTGTCATAACCCACCTGGAAATCATTTTGTCACTTTGCCAGTGAGGTCATCTCACTTACTCTATTGCCCTTTCCCACCCTCATCTCCACTCCACCCTCAGCTATCTCATGATCTGCTGTCAAACATGACTTTGTGTGCCTGGAACTGTGGACTTCTGGACTTCTGCACTTCTGCACAGATACTCTCTTTTCTCTGCCAAAAGATATAATACCCACTTGTGTTCCTACCAACAGATATGATACTCACTTTTTCTTGGTCCCTTCCTATTTCTGCATGGTAATGGTTGTGAGAAAGTGGTGTCCTCTTGAGCTCTTCACTTACCCAATAAAATCTTTGCCATAGTTTGAAACATTACTACTGAACCATGCGTGACTAATGATCCACTGGGAACCCAGATCATTGTTGTTATTATTCCTACATTTATGATGTACCATGAATCTCCACCTTGCAGTCTCATTTTTACCAACCATTTGACCTCCCCCATTTGACCTTGGCTCTGGTCAGATTGAAAATAGCACACACATATTTTTTTGTTTGTTCGTTTGTTAATTTTTTGTTTTGTTGAAACAGGGTCTTGCTATGCAGTTCAGCCTGACTTTGAACTCGCTATGTGGCCAAGACTGGCCTCAAACTCTCAACAATCCTCCTGCCTCGCCTTCCAATATGCTGAGATTATAAGAATGTGCTACCACACCCAGCAGCAGCAGACACATTTTACATTGTGACACTGATTTTGCAGAGGGAGAGAAGAAAAAGGCTTTTTGCTACATGTCACTTGCTGCATGACTCCCAGCATGCTCTCTGATATGTTTACTTCTACTGTCTAAATTTCTTTCATTTGATCTTTGCAACAATACCATAAGGATAATATTATTATCTTACAGATAATCGCACGGGGGAGAAAGTATTTTAGACGTTGAATCAGGTCTAAATTAGAATTTCAGCTCTGCCTCTTATTAGCTATCTGACCTTGTACAAGTTACTCAATCACTTCAAGCCTTTGTGTTCTCACCTGTAAATAAAATAGTCCTACCTCCAAAGTAAATAAAGGATAAGATGATTTAGTATACCTTGAGTGCCTACCACTATGCTTCATGCATAATAAAAGTATAAAATAATAGCTATTAGATTAAAAACTTGACCTTTTCAAGGTATACATCTCTATGCAGAAGGTGAGACCTGCTTCTGGAATATCAATTCTCTGCTTCTAGAAAATAGACCTGCTTCTGGACCACATTTCTGTTATGTTATTTTTCCTGCACCATGGTTCCATTTTCAGAAATCCTCTTCCAGAAATATC
>PVJX010032186.1:0-20598 GCA_004027295.1 Dolichotis patagonum | reverse complement strand
TTTTTTTTAAATTTATTTTATTTTATTTTAAAAGGGAGTAAAATCAAACACAACAAAACAGAACAGAATGGGACATAAGAAAGCATAAACTTCAAAGCTAGACAACCAGAGATCTTCACTATCTGTCATATTGTCTCTTGTTTTCTTCCAAATGGTTGTCCTCATCTTTGCATATCTTTGCATCTTGCATCTTTGCTCATACTAAATAGCATAGCCAATCTTTTCACAGGATGTGTAGTTGACTGGCTCCCACTTGCTAAGCAGGGAGAAGCGGGAGGGGGGACACAGGGCGGGGGACAGGATGACATGAGATGTCTGATTCTCAGCCCACATGCAGGCAGGATCACAGTTGCCCCCCAGAGACGGGAAGAGTTCCTTGTTCTCCCAGCACCCCAAGTCATCTGCACAGTGCAGGTCCTGATGCGCCAGGGTCTCTCTCCTTTGGGTTGCCAAAAGTCGGCCACACTCTCAGCCTCCCCCCAGAGAGGGGAGGTGTTCCTTGTTCTCCTGGCACCCCAAGTCAACCGCACTGTGCAGGTCCCGATGCGCCAGGGTCTCTCCCTTGCAGGCCCCCCCAAAGTCCACCACACTCACTTGCTATTTCTTTCTGATGAATTGACCATTCCATTTCCAAAGTTCTGAAATGGCCAACAGACCACAGAAAGAATTCTCTTTAGGCTCCTGGTTGAAACCAGCAGCTACAGTGATCTGCTGGCCTTGCTTCAGTGCCACATGTTCATATTGTTTTGACTACACTTATGTTTTTACTGGAGGTCAATAAATGTAGGATTGTTTTTATTAAAAAAAAAATAAAAAGGGTTATATACCATGACCAAGGGAATACAAATGATCAAGATGTGATAAGTAAATGTAACAATTCCCCAAGATTATCAATGTATTATAAACATATGTTAATAAAAAAATAGCATCAACAAAAACAATGATCAAGTGGATTTATCTCAGAAGTGTATGTTTGGTTTAACATAAGAAAATCAAGCCTGTGAGCCAGAGGCAGCCATTAGGATCGGAAGGAAAATCAGGAAACCAGCCCATGCCTTCCTGTGAGTCAGTGGCAGTCATATGGGCCAGGAGGAAAATCAGGAAGCCAACCCATGCCTTCCGGCAGCTGCATGCTCCAGCTGGGAGACAAGAGGAATCCCCTTCCCCCAGCAACCAGCTGATTCAGAGGAACTCAGGCTGAGATGACAGCAACTGAAGTAAAAAAAAGAAAAAAAACCCCAAAGCTTATATTGTTTGACTGACTTTGCAGGCCTGAGCATCTATTTGAAGGACAACAATATGCATTATTGTGGGGGAATCTCCTTCTGTCTTGTTTTTGAAATGCAATGTTTTGTTCTGTTTTATTGTTTTGTTTTATTCCTGTATCTAGTAACCTGAGCAATTACTTTGAAGATAACAATATGCAATATAAAATCCATTGTTAAGTTCCTATCATCTTGTTTTGAAATCCTATATTGCTACTGGTTTTTGTTGCTGTCCTTTTGCTTTTTTTGTTTGTTTGCTTCATGATTTTTCTGGTTTTTCTTTTTAAAATTAAAAAAGAGAAAAAGAAAATCTAGTTGCCTGATGTGGTGGCATATGCCTGTGATCCCAGCACTCAGGAGGCTGAGGCAAGGGGGCTTCTGTGAGTTCAAGGCCAGCCTAAACTACACAGCAAGACCCTGTCTCAAAAAACAACAACAACAACAACAACAACAAATCAAGCTGGGCATGATGGCACAGGCCTGTAATGCCAATACTTTGTGCAGGAGGATTACAAATTTGAGCCAGCCTGGGCAACTTGAAAACTTAGACCCCCATCTCAAAATGAAAAACAAAAAAGAGGGCGTGGGCCTGCACAGCTCAGTATGAAGATACAGTCCCAAGCACTGAAAAATTGTTTTTCAATATATCAATAGAATAAACGTCTAAAAATAACAGCAATCATCTCAGTAGACAGAGAAAAGATATTTGACAAATTCTAACACCTTTTAAGGATAAAAACACTCAATCTGGGAATAGACGGAACTTTCTCAGCCTGGTACAGAGGCATCTATGAACATTCCACAGCTGCCCTCACACACAGTGATGAATGACTGAATTATTCTCTCTACGATCAGGAACAAGGCGGAGAAGACCAGTCTCACTACTTCTAGTCAACACTGCATTAGAATTTTAGTCAGGACAATTAGAAAAGAAAATGGAACCCAAGATATCCAGACTGGAAAGAATGAGCTAAAACTACTTCTATTCATAGATGACATGATCTTGTATATAAAAACTTCAAGGAATGCAATACAAACTATTAGAATCAGTACACTAGGTTAGAAAGGTTGCTGGGTACAAGAGCCATATGCAAAAATTATTGATTTTTCTATATATTAACAACAAAGACTCTGAAAATGAAATTAAGAAAATTTCTTCACAACAGTATCAAAAGAATACAATGTTTAGGAATAAACTTAACACTTGGAACAAAACAGTTAACAGTCATAGGACTGGAACAATTTTGCGTGTTTGTGTCTGGTGATTTGAGGAACTCTTGATGATCACTATGTAAAGTAACAACCTTAGTTCTGCTCCTACCACCATGTTTTGAAGGCCTATATCATCATTTTGGGCTCTTTGCTATTGTTATTTGTCTTTTTTGTTTCTTGTTTTTCTAGTAATATTTTGTTTTGTTTTTCTCTCTAATACAGAAAGGATAGGTATACATGCAGAGGCTTATACATGCCTAGAACTTTTCCTAAACAGTTTACAAGAATTGATTATATTATGCATAATGAAATGAATTACTTTGAAGAAAAAGAGACATTAGGGTATCCATTGCTGATTCTATATCATCATGCTGTGAAATCCAGTAAAGCCACTGTAGATTTCCTGTTGTCTTGCTTTGCAATCTGTGTCACTTACATTGTTTTCTTCTGATCTGCTTTGTTATGTTTTGTTTTACTCTCTCTAAAAAAATTCTATTCAAAAAATAAAAAGGAATAAACTTAGTAAGTGAAAAACATGTACACTGAAAACTACAAAACACTGTTGAAAGAACTTACAGAAGACCTCAATAAATGGGAAGACTTACAATGTTCATAGATTGTAAAACTTCATATTGTTATGCAGCAAACTGATGTACAGATTTGACACAATTCCATAAAAAAAGCAAATGTGTTTTGGGCAGAAATCCATAAAGTGATTCTAAAATTCATATGGAAATGCAAAAGAAACAAAGTTGAAGAACTTAATCTTTTTCATTTTATTACTTATTACTTTATTTTTTACAGTGCTAGGATAGAATCCGGGGCGCACACATGCAAGGTAAAGGCTCTTTAATGACCCACACTCCCAGCCTGGTCTTCCCAATTTTAAAATTTGCTGCAGAGCTACAGTAATCAAGTTGGTATGGGAGAAACATTTGATTAATGTAATAGAATTAGAGTCCAGAAATAAAACTTAACATTTAGGGCCATTAATTTTGACAAGGTGCCAAGATACTTTTTTTTCTTTTTCTTTTTGAGGCACAGTCTCACTATGTAGTTCAGGCTGGCCTTAGGCTCACTATGTAGCCAGGTTGGTCTTAAACTTGCAATGATCCACCTGCCTCAGCCTCCCGAGTCCTGGGATTACAGGTGTGCACCACCACACTGACTCCAAGATACTTTAATAAAGGAAAAACAAATCTTTTCAGTAAATAGTGCTGGGCTGGGATGGCCACATGCAGAATGCTCAGGTTGGATTCATTTTTTATACCATAAACAAAAACTGACTCACTGTAATAGCTAAAAGTATAAAACCCTTAGAGGAAAAATAGAAGTAAATCATCTGCCTTGGATTAGGCAATGGTTTTTTTAGATTTAATACCAAAGCCATATGCAACAAAAGATAAGATACATTGGACTTCATCCAAATTCAATGTATTGTGTTATAAACAATACCAAAGAAATACAAATCAGAACCACTACTACTTCACACCCGTTACAATGGCAATTATAAACAACAATGAGAATGAATCCAAGCCGGGCATGGTGATGCATGTCTGTAATCTCAGTACTTGGAGGCTGAGGCAGGAGTCACTGTGAGTTCAAGGCCAGCCTCAGCTCCCTAGTGAGTTCAAAGCCAGCCTTCTGAACTACATGGCGAGACTCTCTCTAAAAAAAAAAAAAAAATCCAGAAAGTAACAAGTTTGGTGAGAATGTGGAGAAACTGGAACCCTTGTGCACTGCTGTAGTAATGTAAAGTAGTACAGCTGCATTAGCAATGGCAGTTCCTCAAAAACAGAATTACCATATGTTCCAGAACTTCCACTTCTGAGTATAACCCCCCAAAAAGTTAAAAGCAGAGACTTGCACAGATGTTTACACACCGATGTTCACAGAGGAGCTCAGTCAGCGGTGCAGTGCTTGCCTAGCATGCACAAGGCCCTGAGTTTGATCCCCAGCTCACACGCACACAAAACACAGCCAAAAAGTGAAAGCAACCCTCTAAATGTCCACCAACAAATAAATGGCTTTTTAAAATGTAGTATTTGGCCAGGGGTTTAGCTTAGCAGTATAAGTGCCTGTTTGGCAAATGCAAGGTTGTGAGTTCAATTCCTGGTACAAAAAAAAAAAAAAAAAAAAGTACGTACATTAAAATGGAACATGATCAGACATAAAAAGGACACCTTGTCCCATGCTACAATGTAGATGAATCTTGAAGACACTGTTAAATAAAATAAGTCACAAAGGAGAAATACTCGATCATCCCACTCACATGAGGCATTCAAACTCACAGAGACAGCCACTAGGATGGTGACTGCCAGAGCCCAATGGAGAAGTGACAGGGGCAGGTATTTAAAGGCAGAGTTTCAGTATGTGAGGACGAGAAAAGTGCTGGTGATGAGCAGCGGCAATAGTTACACAGCATGTAAATATACCTGGTAATGTACTTAATGTACACTCAAAAATGTTTACAATGGTAAATTTATGCTATGTATATTTAAACACAATTTTAAAAGATAACCCAAAGACTGGGAGAAAGTATTTTCAAATAATATGTCTGTTAAGCATCATAATATATGAAGTACGTTTACTCAAAATATATAAAGACTTCTTACAGCTCAGTGATAAAAAAAATAATTACAAGGAAAATGGGCAAAGAATAGGAATAGCTGTTTCTCTAAAGAATATATACAAATAGCCAATAGGTATATAAAAAAGGTGCTTTGCATGATTAGATATTACGGAAATGCAAATTGAAACCACAAGGAGATACAACTTTGAACCCATAAAATGGTTACAACTGGGGCCTTGTGCCAAGCAGGGGGATCTAAAACTCAGTGCCCAGTCCTCAGCACACCGGTTCTCCACAGCATGGGGCAACAGAGGCCATGGCCAACAGACTGACCTGACCCAACGAGAGAGCAACACTCAGGGGCTTCGTGACTGAAACCCCCTCACAGAAACGGTGACATAGCCGTGGGAGGTGGGCTTGGCGAGGATGACAGGTAGGGGTCTCCTGGGACCCGCTGCGAGGTGCAGGCTCAGCTCAGGAGGACTGCTGTGTTCCCTTGTGGGAGGCCAGGCTCAGTGGGGTGAATGATCAGGAAGGGTGGTCCTCAAGAAGGCGTTCAGCTCAGAGGTACATCGGGCTCTGGCACTGTGCCAACATCCAGCACAAGGCAGTTAATTACTATAGGTCAGCACAAGAGGAGCCTAACTGTCTACACAGAGTTCTCTCTGTTTTGGTTAAGGGCTGTTTATGAGTGATTCCTAGGATTTATCAATATCCAGCTGAAATTTAATGTCATTGTTCTTGCTGTATTTACTACTATCCTGGCATCTCGGTTCACAAACCTAATTCTTGGCATGATTCTGGTTGCAGAATTTGTTCTACAATTCTGGTTGTAACCAAACTTAAGTGTGCTGTGCCACTGTACAGCCAAAGTGACACAGTAGTGGTCAGCAACTGCTTTTCTCTCTATGCCAATATCTGGACTGCCTAGGGTTATAACAATGCTGTGGCTCGCTCGCGAAGAATGAGGCACTGGGCCAAAGACTCTGCAAATCCTGGTGCGCGCACACACGCACACACCCCAGAAACATAAAAAACAAGGAAAAAACACCTCCCTAAACTCCCAAATCCTCTAAAAGCAGTTCAAGGAGCAACAAGGGGGAAGAAATCAGAAGCTACACAGCAGATAGGTCTGAAAGGGTGCAATGGAAGTGAAACAGTTCAAAAAGGTATGTAGTGAATTTAAAGATGATATAACTAATCAGATAATGAGCCTAATCGAACAAATGATCAGCGAGTCTAGAAGACACTAATAATCTGTGGAGCTAAGAAAGAGATGCAAAACACAGATGTCCAGCACAGAAGAGAACAGGAGTCCACAAGAAAGGTCCAACAAGAAATCCAGGAGATCAAAACCCTGAAGGAAAGTATGGGTGGCAGAAGTGACCCACGTGAAGACAGTGTCAGACCCGGAGGTCAGATACCTTAAAAACGAGGGAGCTGGGCATGCTGCACACACCCATAACCCCAGCACACAGGAGGGCAGCTACAAATTCAAGGCCAACCTGGGCTACACAGTGAGCATAAGGACAATGTGAACTACATAGTGAGACCCTGCTGGGGGTTTAGCTCAGCAGTGTAAGTGCCTGCTTGGCAAACACAAAGTCATGAGTTGGATCCCCGGTACCAAAAAAACCCCAAAAAACCTTAGTGAGACTCTGTCCCCAAAACAAAAACAATAATGATAACAAGCGAGCTGGGCATGGTGGCAAATACCTGTAATCCCAGCATTTGGGAGGCTGAGGCAGGAGGACTGCTGGAATTTGTAGGCCAGCCTAGTTCCATAGTAAGTTCAAGGCCAGCCTGGACTCCAAAATAAGACTTTGTCTGAAGGGAACATGAAAAATGGATCCAACAGCTCCCAGATGACTCAAGAAGATTAATATAGAAGTAACTAAAATTAGTGAAAAATTAGAAGACAGCATAAAAACCTGTTAACACAAGTATCAGCGAACACTTTCTAGACATGGAAAAAGAATTGAACATAGAGATAAGTAAAGCACATAGAACCCCGAAATAGCCAGGATCAGAAAAACTACTCCATGTTACATAATACTTAAAATACCAGAAATACAACACAAGAGCAGGATCTTAAAGGGTGCTAGAGAAAAGCAAGAAATCATCTATAAAGGAAAGTCATTAAATTACAATAGACTTTCTCAACACAAACCCTACAGGTGAGGAGAGTATGGAATGAAGTGATTTAAGTTCTTAAAACAACTTCCAACACAGATTCTACATTATACACAATTATCTTTCAAAACTGATGGAGAAGATACTTACATAATAAAGAAAATCTAAAGAAATTCATGACCACTAAAGCAACACACCAAAAAATTCACAAGGATCTCCTAGAAGGAGACAATTAAGTGAACAATGCCAAAAGACACAAATTAATGCCACGAGGAATGAAAAAGGTGAAATCATAACCGACGCGACTGAAATCCAGAAAATTATTAGCAAATACTTCACAAACATATAAGCCAAATAACTGGAGAACTCAGAAGAAATTCAGATTTCTAGATACACATAAATTGCCAAAACTGAACCAAGAAGACTTAACCTTGAACAATTCAATAACAGGTAATGAAATTGAAGCACTAAAAACAAAAAGGTCAACTAGAAAAGGCCCAGTACCTGATGGATTCACAAGCGAATTCCAGAAGAACATCAGGGAAGACCTAACACCAATACTCTTCAAACTTTGTAATGAAATTGAGTCAAAGGAATACTTCCAAATTCATTCTCAGAAGTGAGTCTTATCCTGATCCCAAAGCCAGACAAGGATCCAACCTCAAAAGGAGGACTACTGGCCAATTTCTCTAATGGAGACAGATGCAAAAATCCTTAACAAGATACTTGGAAACAATGCAACAAATCATCAAAGAGATCATACACCATGACAAAGTAGGCTTTCTCCCAGGGGTGCAAGGATGATACAACATATGCAAATCAATAAATGTCACGTCACATAAACAAAAGCAGGGACAAAAATTACATGATCATCTCAAGAGATGCAGAAAACCACTTCAACAAAATCCAATATCCATTCATGAGAAAAATCCTAAAGAAAATAGGTACAGAAGGGTTTTTGTTGTTGGCTGTTGTTGTTGTTGTGGTTTGAGACAAGGTCTTGCTATGTAGTTCATGTTGGCTTTGTACTCACTCCGTAGCCTAGGTTGGCTTCAAACTCATAGTGATCCTCCTGCCTCAGCATCCTAAGGGCTGGGATTACAGACATGTGCCACCACACCTGGCTAGAAGGTTTTTATCTCAACATGATAAATTAATTTATGACCAATATAGTGCTATCATCATATTTGATGGGGGGGGACTGAAAGCCTTCCCTCTAAAATAAGAATAAGACAAGGATGTCCATTATCACCATTCCGTTTCAACATGGTCTCAAAACACCAGCCAGAGCAATCAGGCAAGAGAAACAAAAGCAATAGGTTAAAGAGAGAATGAAGTAAAAATACTATTATTTGCAGATGACATGATCTCTTACTTACAAGGCCCAAAAAACTCCACCAAAAGACACCTAGAATAAATGACAAAAATTGGCAGTGTAGCAAGATACAAAATAAACACACAGAGGATTTAGCTCAGCAGCATAAGCGGGGCCTGTCTGGCAAGCATGAGGTCGTGAGTTTGATCCCCAGTACCAAAAAATAAAAAATAAATAAAAATAAAAAAAAACACACAAAAATCAATAGCATTCCTATATAACAATAATGATCTCATAGAAAAAGCAGTTAGGAAAAAAATTAAATATTTAGGTATTAACCTAACTGAAGAAATGAGAGACCTCTATCATCACTCTGAAAAAGAAAACTGAAGAGAACATTAGAAAATGGAAAGAAAGATATACTCTGTTCCTGGATAGGCAGAGCTAACAATCAAAATGGTCACATTTCCAAAATTGTTATATAGATTTAATGCAGTCACAGTGAAAATACCAATGGTAGGCCTGGCAAGTGTGAGGTCGTGAGTTCAATTCCTGATAACAAAAACAACAAAAAAGAAAATACCAATGACGTTTCTCAAAGAGTTACAGAAAACAATCCTAAAATTTATATGGAATTAGAAGAGACCCAGAATAGCAAAAGCAATCCTGGGCCACAAAAGCAAGGTAGGTAGCATCACAATCTCAGACCCAAAGTTATACTATAAAGCTACAATAATTAAAACAGCATGGTAATGACACAAACATGGTCATGTTACTCAATGGAACAGAACAAAAGCAGAAACAATCCCAGGGACACAACTATTTAATCTCTGACAAAAGAGCCAAAAATATGCATTGGAGGAAAGAAAGCCTCTTTTAATAAATGAAGCTGGGAAAACTGGATGTCCACATGCTGAAGACTGAGTCTAGACTCATGTAGCTCACCATTTACTAAACCAATATCAAAATGGGTCAAAGATTCAAATGTTAAAACAGAAACAATCTGCTGGAAGATAAAACAGGTACAACTCTTGAGGACACAGGCACAGGCAAGGACATAATGGCACAAGAGATAATACCAAGGACAAATGGGATCACATCAAATTAAATTCTGCTGTGCAGAAACTACCAGCAGAGTGAACAGACAACCTACTCTTGACTGGGAAAGCATCTATGGACAGAGGACTAATATTAAGAACATATATAAAGAACTCAAAAAAATTAGCCCTCCAAAAATAAAAGAGCCAACCGAAAAATGGGCAATCAAGATGAACAGACACTGCTGTTCAAGAAGTACAAATGGTCAATGAATATATGAAAAAATGGTCATCCCTGCCTATCAGAGAAATGCAAATTAAACTACACTGAGCTACCATCTTAGCCCAGAAAGAACGGTTATCATCAAAAAATTTAATAATAAAAATGTGGGCAAAGATGTGGGGGAAAAAAGGAACTCTTCTACACTGTTGGTGGGAATGTAAACTAGTACAACTGCTATAGAAATCAGTGTAGAATCCTTAAAAAAACATAAAAGCCAAAAAACTAAAAATAGAAATTTCATTTGACCCAGATATCCTAGGTTTCTTTCTAAGTATTGTCAGGCATGGTGGCACACATCTGCATTCTCAGCATTTGAGAGGCTGAGGCAAGAGGATCATTGAAGGTTCAAGGCCAGCCTGGATTATGCAGTGAGTTTAAGGCCAGCCTGAATCACACAGTGAGACTTTATCTCAAAAAAACCCAAAACAGCCAGGTGTGGTGAGTGGCACATGCCTGTAATCTCAGCACTCAGGAGAGTAAGGCAGGAGGATCGTTGTGAATTTCAGACCAGCTTGGGCTACAAAGAGTTCAAAGCCAACCTGAATTGCAGAGCGAGAGCCTGTTTCAAAACAAACAAACAAACAAACAAACAAAACCCAAACCCGCCACCAACAAAAAGCAAACCGAAAACCAAACAAAAAACCCCCAAAAAACTAAACAAAAAAGCCCAAACCCAAAACCAAATCATCATATTATAGGGATACATGCATACCCATGTTTATGGTAGCACAATTTATAATAGCTAGATCTTGTAAACAGCATATGTATGTCCATTACAGATAAATGAGTAAGGAAGACTTGGTATTTATTCACAATGGAGCTGGGGATGTAGTTTACTGGCACAAGCGTCTGCCTGGCAAGTGCAAGGTCCTGAGTTCGAGTCCCAGAACCACACACATAAGAATATACACAATGGAATAGTAGCTGTCATAAAGAAAGATAAATTTAGCAAGAAGTGGTAGCATACACCTGAAATCCCAGGACTAGGGAGGCCGCCCTGGACTGCACAGTGAGAGCCTGAAGTGCACAGAGATCCTGTCCAAAACCTGGCCCCCATAACAGAGCTGAAAGAGTAAAGTCATGTCAAACTGGACCAGAATCCACAGATGGGAGGAATTTAGGAGGAGAGGGAACCTCACTGTGCATGCTGCCGAACGCACTGCCCAGCTCCAGCTGGGACGGCCAGCTCTGAAGGCAGAAGACAGCACGGTAGCAAACATGGCTGCAGAAGTCGGCTTCCTAGCTGTCTGTCCCTTGCAAGGCAGCTTGGCCCAGCACAGTGTGCAAGCCTGTGTGGCCCAAGAGCAGGGATCAGCGCCTCGCCTGTGTGGTCCGCTGCCACACGCTATCACCAGAACAAGACGGCCAGCCACCGGGCCTGCAGTGACAGCAAGTGTCCAGCAGGTGGGACCATGGCTCGTGGTTAAAGAAAGGCGCGCTCCTTCCCTCGGGGCTTTTTCAAACCATCTCAGGTCTGCGGAAACAAACTCCCAACCAAGCAGGGTGGAAACAGGGAAGGGGCGGGAAGGTCTGAACCATGACCTCCCTTAGCCAGAACCACCGAAATCCAAACTGTTTAAGAATAAACAAAAGGCACTTTGTAGGCGCTAAATTTGGGAGGAAGCTTTGTCAAGCTGCTGTCAGGAGACCTGAAGGCAAGGAAAGGGCTCAGCCAAGGGGCTGCTCTAGGGTCAACACACATGTGCTGCCGTCTCACAAGGTGCCTTTGAGCTAAAGGGTCAGGGGAGAGTGGGGCCCGGTGAGGGCAAGATCTGCTGTGGCCAAGAAAGTGCTTTCTAACAGCAAGGGAGCCGAGGTCACAGTTCTCAAGTCTGGGACAAAGCCACAATGGGGTCATTCTTGAGTGTGGTCTGGTCCTTCTGCCCTGAATGCTCACTCCGCTCTGCAGAGCCTCTGCCTCTGGCGCAGGCTAGAGATGGGCCCAGGAAGCAGGGCTTCAGGGGGTTTCAGACGCTAATGAGGCCTCCTCGAGGCGAGGCGGCCGGCCGTTCAGCCAGGGTTACAGCAGCCTGCTTCTCCAGGCCTCCCACAGCTCCCTCCTCCAGCCAAGAACACTCCCGGCCCTCCCAGCAGGCCTTAGCGTCCCGGCGGGTGAGGACTGGGGGCCGACTTCCGCTGCTGAGCTTTGCCCCAGTATCATCTGAGGCAGGAGGCCTGTAAGTCCAAGTCTAGCCTGGACACTTACCTCGGCCTTATCTCAGAAGAGAAAAGGAGAAGCACGGCAAAAGGAGGAGAAGAGAGGGCAGAGAAGTGGAGAGAAGAGGAGAGAGATGGGCTATAGCTCCCCTAGGTCTGTACCCTAGTATCTGGGGGGGGTGGTTTACAGAAAGAAACCCTTCTGGCCTTGAGTGCTCGGGAGGGAGATACCACTCCAGGGTGGTAAGAGTTCAAAACGACACCAAAAACCTCACATACAGGTTCATTTGATGCTTGAGAGGAAGGTGTTATGAGCCTGTCGCGTTACCCGTTAAGAGCTCGGCGAGCAGCCTGCACGTGCAGCCCAGTGCTGTGCAGACCGAAGGGCTCACAAACCGGCCCATCCAGCGCTGCCTCAACCTCCGGCTCTGGTCATGGTGATCTGAAGACTGTCAAGTTAGCAAAATTTAGGGAAAGAGGTTGCAGAGAAACACTGAAAAAAAATTCGGTCTCAAGGTCTCTTTTCTTGTTTTGTTTTAAGGTCCTGGAGCTTGAACCCAGGGCCTCCTACATCTAGGCAAGCTCCCGGCCATTGAGTTGCATCCAGGATCCCTTCCAGTTTATTTTGAGACAAGGTCTTGCTAAGTTGCTCAGGCTGGCCCCGTGATCCTCTGATCCTCTCTCAGCCTCTTCAATAGTTGGCGTGAGTATGCACCACCACGTGTGACTCGAAGGACCCTCACTCATCCCACCTCTAGCGTGCCGGTTTCCCTGCCTGGAGTGTGAAGGCAGCACAGCCATGTTCTTCACAGTGCCCCACCCTGCAGTCAGGATTCGCGCTCGCTCGGTGGGTGGAGCCTGTTCCTTTCAGGATTTTCTTTCTTTTTTTTTTTGTCACACACATTTGTCATACACACTCATCGCAGGGAATCTGTAGCGGTACTTTTTTTTTTTTTGCTATTCCCTTCCACCCTTCTTTCTGTCCCATTTACAAAAGCTTTGTTTCCATTTTTTTCCTTCCATTCTTGTTTTTCCTTTTTCTTCCCTCTCCCTGCTCCTTTGTTCTCATTGGACCATGTTCTTCCTACTTCCCACTATCTGTCCTTTATTATGCACCTTGGTTACATTTTGGGTTCTTCACACAAGAGAAATAATGTGGTATTTAAACTTGTGTCTAATTTATTTCACTGGGGGTTACAGTCTCAAGGTGCATTCATTTTGCCAGGAATGATGCATTTACCCTTCTTCATGGCAGAGAAGTGCTCTAACACAGGAATCCATGTTCTTTCTCCATTCATTCACACACACACGCGCGCACACACACACCAGTGTCTGTCACTGGTTTTGTCTGGATGACAGCTAATTGCTTCTGGGGTGAGGTGGAATCTGTGCTGTTTAATTTGCATCTCTCGAGTGTACTTCTTCATCTGAGAAGTCTGTATTCATCTCAGATGCCCATTTTTGGACTGAATGTTGGCTTTGTATCCAGCTATGCTACTGAACTTGATTATTAAACCAAGGAGTCTTTTGGTGGAGGTTTTGGGGTCTTCTATGTAGAATACATTGTCATCCAGAAATAATGATAATTTAGCTTTTCTCTTTCCTATTCTTATTCCTTTTCTTTCTCTTGTCTAATTGCTCTGGTTAATACTTCCAGAACTATATTGAACAGGAGTGGTGACTGTATCTTTGTTTCTGATTTTAGAATGAAAGCTTTCAGTTTTTGTCCATTTAGAATGATGTTGGCTGTTGGTTTGTCATAGATGGTTTTATCACATTGAGATAATTACCATTCATTCTAATTTTTGTAGGTCTTTTTGGTCTTTTTTTGAGACAGGGTTTCACTATGCAATTCAGATTAGCCTTGAGCTCACTTTGAAGCCCAGGATGGTCTCAAACTTGCAACGATCCTCCTACCTCAGCCTCCTGAGTTTTGGGATCAGAGGAGTGAGCCACCATGCTCGGCCTATTTTGTAGAGTTTTTTTTTTTTTTTTTTTTTTTTTTTTTTAGCATGGGGGGTGTTGGACTTTATCAAGTGCTTTTTCTGCATCTATTGAGATCACTGTATGGTTTTTGCCCTTGGTTCTGTTAATGCGATATATTATACTTATCGAGTATGTTGAACCATTCCTGCACCCCTGGGATAAATCCTACTCTGTCATGGTGTATGATCTACTTGATGATCTGCTGCATTGTTTGCCAGTATCTTATTGAGGATTTCTGCATTTATGTTCATTAAGGAGACTAGCCTGTAGTTCTTGTTTGGAGCCTTCCCTGGTTTTGATATAAGGGTAATGCTTAATTTCGTGTTTGGGAGTATTGCTTCCTTTTCAGTTTCATTAAAGAGTTTGAGAAATAGTAGCATTAGATGTTCTCTAAAGTTCTTATAGAATTCAGCAATGAATCCATTAGAACCCGGGCTTTTCTACGTTGGTAGTTTTTAAAATTATTTCTTCAACTTCAGTGACTGATATTGGGTTTAGAATTTTATCTTCTTGATTCAGCTTTAGTATTTCATATGGTTCTAAGAATCTGTCCATTTCTTCTGAACTTTCCATTTTTAGTAGGTATTGAAAATCTTTTTAGTAGGTACTGAAAATAATACCTACTAAGTAATCTATTAAGTATTGAAAATAATAATCTCAAAGTAGGTATTGAAAATCTTTTGAATTTCTGTAGGATCAGCAGTCATTTTCCCTTTTTCATATCTAATTGCTTGGACTTGAGACTTTTCTTTCCTTTTTTTTTGGTACTGGGGGTCGAACTCATGACTGCGCACTTGCAAGGCAGGCGTTTATGCCACTGAGCTAAATCCCCAGCCCTCCTTTTTTTGATAAGGTTGGCTAATGGTTTGTCTATTTTATTTAAGAACCAACTTTTTGATTCAGGTTTTTGTCTTGTTTTCTTAGTCTCAACTGCATTAATTTCTGTTCTGATCTTTATAATTTCCTCCCTTGTATTCACTTTGGGTTTAATTTGCTCTTCTTTTTTCTAGAAGATTGAGGTTCAACATTAGGTTATTTGAGCTTGTTCTGCTGTGGTAATTCACAGCTATAATTTCCCTCATAGGACTGTTTTCATCATGCCCCATAAATTCCAGTATGTCACATTGACATCATTCTTTAATTGCAGAAACTATTTAATTTCTTCTTTAATCTCACCTGTGACCCAACGATTACTCGGGAGGGTGCTATTTAATTTCCATGTATTTATGTAGTTTTTGTGGTTCCTTTTGCCACTGATTTCCAATTTCATTGCACTAGATCCGAAAATATGCATGGGATAATTTCACTTCCTTTGCATTTACTTAAGCATGTACTACAAGCTAGTATGTGGTCTGTTTTAGAGAAAGTCCCATACAGTGCTGAGAAGAATGTGCATTCTGTTACTGTGGGGAGGAACACACTACAGACACCTACTAACTCAAAAGTTTATCAGTTCTGATATTTCTTTGATTTTTTTTTTTTGTCTAATTGCTCTATTTGTGACAGTAGGGTACTGAAGTTCCCTCACTACAACTGTATTAGTGCTTATCTGATTTTTCATATCCATTAATGTTTTATGCAGTGTGATATGCTAGTCTTTGGTGCATACATATTTGGATTGTCCCTCTAACAAGTGTGTAGTGACCTTTTTTCTCTTGTCTGATTGGTCTTGGCTTGGAATCCATTTTGTCTGGAAATAGAATAGCTAACCTGCTTTTTTCTACATTCCTGCTGCATGGAATTTTTTGGTTTTTTGTTTGCTTTCGTTTTGAGAAAAGTCTATGTAGTTCAGGCTGGCCTTGAACTCACTTTGTAGCTCAGACTGGACTTGAATTTACAGCAATCCCCCTGCCTCAGCCCTCGAAGTACTGGGATTACAGGCATGTGCCACCATGTCCGGGGGTAGTATTATATTCCATCTTTTAACTTTCAGTCTATGAGTTTCTTTTTGAATTAAATGTGTTTCTTTTATGCAGCATATTGTGGGATCTTGTTTCTTGATCCATTGTGCCAATCTGCTTCTTTTTATTGGTGAATTAAGACCTTTACATTGATGGTTAGAATTGATATGCATTGACTTATCACTGTCATACACATTATTTTCCTGCTACTGGTTCCCTTTCTTCCCCTTCTGTTTAACTGCTTGCCTTGCCTGGCAGATTCATTCTTTTGGGATTCATCGAATTACTGTCTTTTTCTAGAATACCTTTCAGAACTTTTTGGAGTGCTGGTTTGGTGGTCATGAATTTCTTTAGGTGTTATGTCTCTCTCTTTTTTGTTTTGTTTTTTTGTTTGGAGACAGGATCTTGCTATGTAGTTCAGGCTGGTCTGGAAACTGCAGCAATCCTCCTGCCTCAGCTTCATGGGTGCTTGGACTACAGGCATGCACTGCCATGCCCAGCTTTCTCCATCAATTTTAAAAGATAATCTTGCAGGGTACATCATTTGCATTGGAGGTTGTTTTCTCTTAGGGCTTGAAATACTTCACTCTAAAATCTCCTTGATTTGAGGATTTGTGTTGAGATGCTGGCTGTGATTCTGATGGACTTTCCTTTATAGATGATTTGTTTCTTTTTTAACAAAGCTTTTAATATTCTGCTCTTGTGTTGAATTTCTGGAATCTTGAATATTATATGCCTTGGTGTAGTTTTTTTCTGATCCTATTGGATATCTGTGTGCCTCACTTATCTGTATGTCAGATTCTTTTTCCATGTTTGGGAAGTGTTGTATTATTTCTGTGAACAAAGTTTTTATGTCACATGTGCTATTCTATTCTATTGATTCTGATTAATTTTATGTTATTGTTCTTTGCATCAACTAGCACACATTGATTTTTTGAGACCTTCACTACTTTTAAGAAGTCTTTCATTTGATGACCTTTACCACAAGCCTGTCTTCTAGATCTGATATTTTATCTTCATATTTGTTGATTTCGCTGTCTGTGCTTTTAATAGAATTTTTTTTATTTTAAAGGGGGTAAAATTAAACACAACAAAACAGAACAGAACCAGACATAAGAAAGCATAAATTTCAAAGCTAGACAACCAGAGATCTTTACTATCGGTCATATTATCTCGTTTTCTTCCAAATGGTTGTCCACATCTTTGCATATGGAGAGTTCATACTAACTAACATAGCCAATCTTTTCACAAGATGTGTACCTACTTTTTTTTTTTGGTACCGGGGATCGAACTCACAACCTTGCGCTTGCAAAGCAGGCACTTATGCTGCTGAGCTAAATCCCCGGCCCGAGATGTATAGTTCACTGGCTCCCACTTGCTTGGAGGGGGGAACATGGGACGGGAGACAGGATGACATGAGACGTTTGATTCTCAGCCCACATACTGGCAGGCTCACAGCTGCCCCCCAGAGAGGGGAGGAGCTCCTTGTTCTCCTGCACCCCAAGTCAACCACATGGTGCAGGTCCCGAGGCGCCAGGGTCTCTCTCCAGCAGGCTGCCGAAAGTCTGCCACACTCTCAGCCGCCCCCCAGAGAGGGGAGGAGCTCCTTGTTCTCCTGGCACCCCAAGTCAACCTCATGGTGCAGGTCCCGAGGCACCAGGGTCTCTCCCCTGCAGGCCCCCTAAAGTCCACCATACTCATCTGCTATTTCTTTCTGATGAAGTGACCATTACATTTCCAAAGTTCTGAAATGGCCAACAGACCACAGAAAGAATTCTCTTTAGGCCAATAGAATTTTTAATCTCCTAGATATGTTTGAACCTCTTTTATGGACTCCAGTTTTTTCCTACGCTAGGCATCCACAGTTTCCACCACTTTCCTAACCTTCTCTATATTTCGTATCTGTAGGTACTCTAGATTCACTAACCATTTTCTTCATTATAGATACCCTCTCTTTAATTATCTGCATAATCACTTCTCATTAGTTTTTTTCTAGAGACTCATTCAAATGCTTTGTTATTTCTGCTGCTACCATTTCAGAAAGTTCAGCTAGGTGACACCTTGATTTCTTCTATTCTAATGCCCCCTGGATTTACTTTGGGTAAGGGGAAGGTCTGGGGTTGTATGTTGCTTCTGTTTTCTCATTTTCCATTTTTTAAAAATGCGTTTTTTGTGTTGATGCTTATAAACTGCTTGTGGCAGGCAGCTTTACTGCTAGTGCTAAGAACGCTTTAGGAAATGACTACTTTTTAGAGATGTTTTCTAGGTATTCAGGCTTCTGGCTTTTGCATGTACCCCAAGATCCCACCTCTTCAATTTACGTGGGATGAGAGGTTGCATTCAGTTCTTTGGTACTGGACTATGGTATTATCTATGACACCTTGAAATCTTGGTGTTGGCAAACAAGGACAAACAGCTGATCACAACAATTACATCATCTTGGCTAAAGTAGTATAATAGTTAATAACACCAGCATCAGGCACAGTCTACAAAATGACAAACTTATAATAACTTTAATTTGCCACCATTAACCACAGGAACAAAATTTATAGTTCTATAACAAAATCTAAAACAAATCAGAAAATTATATGCAGTGCTGGGTGTGATGGCACACACCTGTAATGCCAGCACTTGAGTGGCTGAACCAGGAGGACTGTTACGAGTTGAGGCCAGCCGGAGCTAAATAGTGAGTTGAGACCAGCCTGGGCTAAATAGTGAGTTGAGGCCAGCCTGGGCTAAATAGTGAGTTCAAGGCCAGCCTGAATACCTAGAGACCTTATCTCAAAAACAAAACAAAATAAAAACAAAATTACGTGCACCAAATATCACTTAATAGAGTGATTTTTACCCCTCAGGGTAGAAATTTAAAAGAGATAAGAGGAAAAGCAAAAAAGAAGAAAAAGAGATTAGAACCAAAACTGAAGGACAAACGAAGATTACTCAAGCTTTGGGAAACTGACGAAGAAGACAGGAAGGAAAGAACAAAACAAAAACACCACAATGTTTACACTCATGAAAACACAAAAAACAGAAACAAAAACAAAAGCAAAAAAAAAAAAAGCAAAGAATTAAAAGAGAGAGAGTGGTTATCTGCTAGTGTCTTCAGTTTTGTGGCAGTATCCTGTTCAGGGTGTGACCGCTGTCACTGTAGACACAGGAGGCAGACAGAACCCAGATTCATGCCAGATAACCGCAGCAACCCCACAGTACAACTAGGGGAGGGCACCAACTCTGGTGCTTTCCATTCCACAGAAGTTTAGCCCAGTCCTGGACTCTGGTCGTGGGTTGAGGCCTGAGCTTTCAGCTTACAACACTCTGGGCGTCCCTTGCCGGCCTGACCACGGCTCCCTGACCTCCTGGATGCC
This sequence comes from Dolichotis patagonum, assembly GCA_004027295.1. Taxonomy (NCBI): domain Eukaryota; kingdom Metazoa; phylum Chordata; class Mammalia; order Rodentia; family Caviidae; genus Dolichotis; species Dolichotis patagonum. Next base: position 1,372 of record PVJX010032186.1, on the reverse strand, counting down.
TCCTGTGGTTGTCCCTTATCCAGTCACTTTGGGGTTTCAGCACTGGGACCACTGAGACGAAGCCAGCCCTCCCTAACACAGTGTCCAGCCCAGCAGCCCTCCAGACGACACGGCAGACACCTGGGCTGGAGTCCCCCAGTGGCTGTTGCAGCACAGGGCACCACTGCCCTGGTGCACTGGTGCGTTTCTCTCTAGACCTCTGCAGTCACCCGCTGTCACTGAGTCTCTGTGGCAGTGATTCTCCTTTCTTAGGCCATAAGCTGGGAGCTGGGGAGAAAGTGAAGCTTGCCCCTTCCTTTTTCTGCATTGTGGTCCTGTGGTTCATCTTTTCACTTTCTCTGTGGGCTCCAATTTTCCCCTCAGATCATTCCTGGGCCCTGGTGATCTTCCTCTCTTCTTTTCTCCCCTAACTTGTTATTTTCTAGGAGTCTGGATTCTGCATCTTGTAAAGGTTGACTTTTGCTGCTTTGCACTCTGCCATCTTCCCAGAAGTTCTCTTAGATTTTTTGTGTAAACTGGATCCTTGGATTTGAATCTTTTCTTTTTGATTAGGTTGGATAAGGGTTTGATGGTTTTATTTAATCTTTTGAAGAACCAACTCTTCAATTCATTGTTTCTTTGTATTTTTTTAATCTCCAATGTGTTAATTTCTGCTCTGATCTTTATAATATTCTCCTGCATATGAGCTTTGGGTTTAATTTGCACCTTTTAAAAATTTTTTTCCTCTTCTTTTTCTTGAAGTTTGACATTTGGCATTAAGTTGTTTATTTGTACTTGCTCTGTTTTCCTGATATGGGTATTTACCACTATAATTTCCCTCTTAGGTTGTTTTCTTTTTTTTTTTTTATAATTTTATTTAAAGAGGAAAAAACAAAACAAAATAAAACAGAATAAAGGGTAGCAACCATACAGTATTCCAAGGAAAAAAGGAAAAGTACAACAATAAAACCTAAGAAATTATTACTTGACTAATTACATACTGACTTCTTGGAAATAGTTGTTTAAATTACGAAGTTAAAGCATGTAAAGTAGACATTCAAACAGTGAGACTGTTAACAGTTCTGTTCCACGATCTGACAAAAACAACAATATGGTCATCCATCTTACCCACTCAAATATACATGCAATTATATCAACAGGGTAAAATTAAATACAACAAAGCAGAGCAAAGCGGATCACAAGAAAGCAATGTAAGACATAAATTTCAAAGCTAGACAATTGGAGATATTCACTCTCTATCATATTGACTTTTGTTTTCTTCCAAATAGTTGTCTATATTGTCACATATAGGGAATTCACATGAAACAACCTAGTATGGAATTGATCTGAGCAGGACGAGGAGGGCATTACAGGTCTTCAAGACCAGACATTA
>PVJX010032185.1:0-20635 GCA_004027295.1 Dolichotis patagonum | reverse complement strand
TCCCAGCATAAAATATGGGTATCTGCCTTTTGGGTGTCTTTTATAAATTGATAGAGGGGTCCTGTAATTTCTCCATATCCTGATATCCAAAGGTGGCAAAAGTCTGTAACTCCTAGGAATATTAGCTGTTTTAGAGTTTTGGGCTGTGAGAAGGAGAGAATGGGTTTAATTCTTTCCTTTACCAGACTTCAGCCCCTTTAGATATAATGAAGCCTAGATATTTTACCTCAAGATAACAAAGTTGTGCCTTAGATTTAGAGACCTTATAACCTCTGTTTGCTAGAAAATTTAGCAGAGCACAAGTGCCCTGGTTACAGAGCTCTTCTGAGGGGGCACATAACAGTATGTCATCTCTACATACTGCAAGACTGTGACCTGGAAAAACTCAAAACATGTCAAGTCATGGGAAAACACTCGTCTAAAAAGATGTGGACTATTTCCCTGAACCCTCTGGGAGCACAATCCATGTTAATTGAGATGCTTGGTCCTGTGGATTTATTGTCCTATCTATTCTACCTTTGGTTGCCCATACTTCAGGATTTCTATCTCCACAAGGGGAAGGCAGCATACCTGACCTGGGTGCAGGTATACCACACTATTTAAACATGATAAAATATCTCTTCCTAAGTGTGGGAAAAAACTCCAGTGACTCCCTTTGAGTCCAAAACAATTACTGTGACTTTGATTATTTGGAGACTCATTTCCTTATACTGATATGTAAAAAGCTGGATAGGGTATGTCCTTGTCTCTTCAATTGGCTCTATGCATTGCAAATAAGGCTGGCTGAGGTGCTAACATGCAATTTCTACAGCCAACAGACAGTCCTGTTTCCTCACATAATGTTCTCCATACAATACAGATATGTATAGTATATGAGCATTCGAGATGTTAGAGCAAATAGCTCTGAGAATGTCAACTGGATAGGAGCATCAAGATAAAGAGGCTATGACTCCCCAGGGCACAAAGTTTGTATATCAGAAACCAAAGCAATAGCCCCCCAAAACAATTCCACTGCTACTTTAATTGGATTATGTAAATTGATCCTTCTGCATATCTTTATCTCTGCAATTTACAGAGATGCCACTCTTGCACCTGGCCAGCCAGCTCAAGTTACTCACATAATTCCCACCCTCCTCACTGTCACTTATCCCTTAGCCACCCCCCTTCTTCACAAGATAGTAAATTCTGGGAGAGGCCTAGGATGAGGGTCTTTGTCGGCATGTCCTCACAGGGATTGGATTTAGGACCCCTTGGCTGCCCTTAACTTGGACTATGTCTTGGTGTTTTTACTCTCGCCGTGGGTTGCATTGGTGGTGGTAGATTGGAATTAACTTGCTGGGATTCCAATGACGCCTCAATGGGATTAAATATATAACTTTTTGGATTGTGAGGAAAACTAGAAAGAGGATTACAATACTTGGATGACTGAACTCATTATTTGGGTTTACAATACTAAGAGAGGAACTGGACTTTCAGGCATAATCAAAATTGAATGTGTAAAAAGAAAACCATCCCAGTTACAGCCTAAGGGTTATGAAAAATAACAGATTACCTCCTTGCCAGAGACCCCTTTCACTGAGGTTTGGTGATTAGAAGGAAGGCCAGGATTGAAAGGCAGACTAAGAGGCCTGGACCAGCATCCGGCAATAGGTTGGTTTCTTTTCCCTCTGTAGTCATGATTACTTGGGGCTCCTCTGTAGAGATGACAGTTTGGCCAGAGGGAGAGGACAGCAAGTGTCCTGGGGCCCTTTAGTCCTGCTGGACCAACAGATAGGATGGGTCTGAACCCGGGGCCTTGGCCTCAGAAGTCAGTCTGACATCCAGTGGTTACCTTTGCTGTCAGGGTATGGCCCAGGGGCCTTCTGAGTACAGTCCCTCTTAAGGTGACCTGGCTTATGGCAGTGATAGCAGGTCTGTGTCGTCTTCAAATTCTTCTTGGAGCCCCAAGAATCATATTTAGGTTCTGTTTTACCTAATGCTGCAGCAAAAGCAGCTGCTTGTTCTCAGTCTCTTTGTTTTCTCCTCTTGGCCTCCTCCTCATCAATGTTATAAAATATTGAGGAGGCAACTTTTACTAAAGTATCAAGTGAAGTATCTGGAGCAAAGTTTATCTTTAGTAGCTTTTTTCTAATATCTGGAGTTGACTGAGCAATAAACATGTCTTTAAGCAAAACCTGTCCCTCTATCAAAGCAGGAAATATGGACATACATTTTTTTTATTGCCTCTGATAAATGATCTAAGAAGTCAGAGGGGTTTAACCTTTATCCTGAGAAATAGCTGACAATTTAAAATAACTAGAAGGCTTGGTTTTTGTCCTTTTTAGACCTTCTATAATACACACTTGAAAATGTCTCCTGTTCCAATCTCCTGTATTGTTGGCAGGCCACTTGGGGTCTTGGGTAGGAACTGCTTGTGCCCCAGTGGGGATTGGTGGTTACCCTGGCTGTTTTATCTTCTGGCCTTCTAAAAGTAACAATATGATACTCATCTCCAAAGGCAATAGCAGCTCATAATGCTGCCTGTCTCTCACTAGAAGTCAATGTCTGACTTAAGAGTAACATTACCTCTTTCTACCATAGCTCATAGGTCTGAGTAAATCCTCTGAAGACATCAATATACTTATCAGGGTCATCTGAAAATTTCCCAATTCTAGCTTAATTTTCTTTAAGTCACTGAAAGAAAGAGACCTATGAATGGGAGTGGTCTCATAAGGATTATAATTATACTTGGAGCATAGATAAGAATTATCTTTTAATGCAAAGAAAATTTTAACATACTGTAGTTCTAACCATTTTCCTCTTTCTTACAATATGATTTTAGTTGTAAAAGTACATCATAATTAATACTTCTCTGAATTCCATTTTGGTTCTAGGGGGTAGGTAGGCCATGCACTCTTGCAGAGAAATACCAATTGTCTCTTTTTCAACATGGGAGGGTCGAACATCTTGCAATGCTTAAGAATGCATTCCAGAGGAATTAGGGGCTTTGGCATTGTTGCCCATGTCTGTGATACAGAAATAAGGCATAAGTATGAAACCTTTTTTGTACCCAAGGATTGAACTCAGGACCTTTCACTAAGCTATGAATGATATGAGTTACCAATTATGCAAATAAAGGAAATAAAACAAAGCATCCCTTTTTATTCTTATTTGCTAAATATTCCCTAGGCATCCCTGGGTTGACACTGCTCCAGAGCAGGTGGATGCCATCTGGAGAGTATGGAAGATAGATTCAGTCAGCCTATTCACCCTTGGCCTGGCATGCAATCCTATCTTCCCAGATAGCTCAGGAACTTTGTTTCTATAAGGAATGCATAAAGAAAGAAGTGTAACTTGTAATAAACTACCTTGCTTATTGGAAGAGAGCATGTGTTAAAGGGTAAATTGGAAGTGGGATGCTTTTCTCTTCTCCCCTAGAGATAGAACAATTGACTGGAGGAAGCTCCCTCTATGCCCTGGTCAAAGGAGTCTCTAGGCATTTGTCTCCCACTTAATTACCTAGGTAACCTTTCCTAGTAACAGTATCAGGCTATACTTTATTTAAATTTCTATATCTTTGGAGCTCACAGGTTAAATTTACAAATTATCATCTAGCAATCACATTTTACCAGCTGTTAAAGGCACAGAAAAGGAAAAGGCTATTTACTCTTAATTAACATATGTAAGGCACAAATGTAAATCCTTTCCTACTACCTGCTGTGAAGTGTAAACAACTGTTGTAAGCTGAGTCTTATCTCTGAAGGGAGGGTAGTCTAAGTGATCTGACACTCCGCTGAAAAGTTTAGAAATAAGGATGATAGAAAAGTGGAGATTTTCAGTGGTCATGAGCAAATGTCCACTGAGGAACTTTTGCGTGTCCACCAGAGAGTTGCCCTGGCCAGGAGCCCTCAGTTCTCAGTTTTTATTGGCTCAGATAATGGTAGATCAGTCTCCAGAAAGGAATCCAGGTGTCTGTCTGGTCAACATTCCATTGACTCCATTGGTCACTGGCTCCAAAATGGGGATTCATCAAACAGATGCTAGGGAACCTGTTCTCCGCTTTGGAGGGTGGCGGCTACCATAAGAGTGATTAATTAGCTGGCAGAGTAACCACTGTTTGTCATAATTCTATAAGGGATAGTTAAAAGTCTGAGCAAGATCACCACCTATTGCTCTATGAATTTATAATTAAGGTTTTAAAGTGCACAACTTGAGAGATTGGAGAGCCTCCTTATTCTAGTGTGTTTAGGTCCCACATGTGTGCTGCTTTTGGGGATAGCTTCTTCCATTGTCACGTGAAAGCCAGTTCTCCCCACTGTGTCTCAGGTTTAATCTCCAAATGAGACTTGCCCAGAACACTGAGCCAGGACATGGCTCTTATGTGTGTTCTCCTGCACGGGCACAATTCTGATCAATGTCTCATCTGACCCAGAGACTGGGTATGTGTCCTTTATCTAAGATGACTTCCCTGTCTTCAGCATTAGCAAATGCTCATTTTCTATGGGCTTAACTAAGAAGGAAAAGGTTTGAATAGTCTGGAGTTCTTTCTGACTTCACATGCCTCTAATAAGGAAAGTACAAAGTGGGAAATGAGTAAAGGTAAAGTCAAAGGAAAGAAATTGAATCAAAACAGGCTTGACATGTCCTCTAGAGTACAGAGGAGGATCAGAGCCAGTCTGTCTCAGTGAAACCTGTCCTCCAAGTCTTGAAGACCGGCCTCCAGCCTAATGTCACTTAAATGGTGGAAGAAGTCCTGGATTTTTGTAGGCATGTATATTTTCTAAGTCTGAGCTAGATTTCCATTTAAGAGAACCATCTTACAGAGGTTTACATTAGAGCCTGTCAGAGGTGTTCTAATATTTTTCTCTCTAGTGCTATTGCCTAAATACGGTCAAGCAAGGAGTACCAGTAACTTTAGCAACTAATGTAAATTTAACTTGTACAAGAACAAAATAATAATAATATACCATTAAAGAAACATCATAACTTTATAAATTTCTCACATTTTAACTTAGATTTATATTATTTTAATGAAACTTGTCATGGTTTATGTCGGTGGCCCCCAGGCCTCATGTATTTGCATTGTGCATTTGTGATTGGTTCATTGTCTAGTGCTTGGATTGGTGGTGTCAGTGCTACACCCTCCCAGGGGGTGGAGCCAGGATGTGATGTAATGGCAGGAAAAAGGTGTGTCTCTCTCTCTTGCCAGTTTCCGCCATGCTGTTTGCAGCCACCATGAACTGCGACCCCGCCATGACACCCTGCCTTGGAGCCAACTGGGTATGGACTGAAACCTCCAAAAACTGTAAGAAATAAACCTTTCCTTTCCCAACTTTGGGCATCAGGTATTTTGTCTCAGATGAGTAAAATGTAACCAAGACAAAACTATATGAGACAAAGCAATTAAGAACAATATTTTCTTCTCTGTTTTTATTATGAATGATTGTTGGATATTTTTCAAAGGCTTTTTCTTGCATCTATTGAGATGATCATGTGATATTTGTCTTGTCTTCTGTTTAATTGATATATTACATCTATTACTTTTTATATCTTGAACCATCCATGAAACCCTGGAGTGAAACTCATGACATATAATCATTTCACTATTTTGTTGCATTCTCTTTAAGAATTTCTTATTCATGCATCTATGTTCATTAAATTAATTGGCCTATAGTTCTGTTTTTGGTTGGATCCCAGCCTGGTTTTGGATTGAGGGTAATGCCAGGTTCCAAGAATGACTTTAGGAGTACACTTTCAAAAGAATACTTTGAATTTGATTAAAGAGTTTGAGGGGCATTAGTATTCTTGTAGAATTAAGCAGTGAGTTTATCAGAATTTGAACCTTTCTTAGTTGGTGGGTTTTTAAAATTATTGCTTCAATTTTATTGCTTGTCATTGGATTATTCAAGTTTTTAACATACTCTTGTCTCAGTTTTGTCATTCTATTTCTCTCTCTCTCTCACACACACACACACACACACACACACACACACATTTTTCTAGATTTTCCAGTAGAGATTCTGAAAGCATTTACTAATACTCTGCTTGATTTTGTCAGTGTCTGTTGTGACTTTACCTTCTTCAATTCTAATTGTATTGATTTTGTGTTTTCTTATCTATTTTGCAGGATTGGCTAGAAGTTTATCTAGCTTGTTTAGTTTTTTAAAGAACAAATTTTCCCTTTGTTAAGTCTTTGTGTATGTTTTAATCTTAATTTCATTAATTTCTACTATAATGATTATAATTTCCTTCTTTGGATGAGGTTTGGATTTGGATTTTTCTTGTTTTTCTAGCATTTGACCTGCATCACTATGGTATTTATTTGGGCTTGCCCAGTGTTTCTTATGTGAGTATTCATAGCTATGAACTTAATGCTAAGGTCTGATTCTTATTATATTCTGAATTTTCTAGGATATTGTACTGAAATTATTATTTGATTCTTAGAATTGTCTAATTTCTTCCATGATTTCTTCTGTGACCACTGATGATTCAATAAAACATTGACTTCCATGTGCTGTCAAAATTCCATTTTGTTTTGTCATTTAATTCTAGTTTTGGTGACAGTGGGATACTGAGGCACATCATTATACCTGTGTATAATGTAAGTTTACATTAGTATTTATCTGATCTTTTATGTCCCATACTGTTTTTTTAATGCAGTTGTGTATGCCATCATTCAGTGCAGGTGTTTATACTTGTTGTCTCTACCAGTTGAATTGTTCCATTAGACAATATATTTGATAGTCCTTGCCTTCTCTGGTCAGTTTAGGCTGGCAGTACACTTTGTATGAAAAGAGGGCAGGTACTTCTGCTATTTTTGCATTCCTGTTATATGAAGCACTGTTTTCTACACTTTGACATTTTAGTCCATGAATTCCCTTGTAGAGTAAATGTATTCCTTCCATACAGCATATTGTTGGTTTTTTTAAATTTGTTCTGTCAATATGTGTCTTTTACTTGAGGAATTAAAACCATTCATATCAACAAACAAGTTGATTTATTTGTCTCATTGCATTTTTTATTGATTTCTTTTCCTATGTTCTCCTTAATTTCTTACCTTCCTATGGTGTACTTATTCTATTAGAATTCTTGGGGTATTGTGGGTTCACTTTCTCATTCTAATATGTCCTTGAGATGTTTTTGAAGGGCTTACCTGGTGGTCATGAATTTCTTAAGGTCATCTTTGTCATAGAAGTACCTTATTTCTCCAGCAACTTTTAATGATAGATCTGCAGGATATATTATTCTGGATTGGAAGCTATTTTCTTTTTGAGCTTGAAGCTATTTTCTTGTAGGGATTGAATACCTTTCTCCATTCTCTCCTAGTCTTTAGTATTTATGTTGATAATTCTGCTGTAATTCTAAAGGATTTACCTTTATAAGTGATTCACAGCTTTGCTCTAACAGCTTCTAAAATTCTTTCCTTATGTTGGATTTTTGGGGTTTTGTCTATCATGTTTCATGGAGCAGTTCTTTTCTGATGTGGCTACTTGGGGACCTATATGCCTTACTTGTCTGTGTGTTAAATCTTTTTCTCATGAAAAGAGTTTTTCTGCTATTATTTCCATAAGCAGGTAATTTATGCTATTTGTGCCATCATTGGATTTTTTCCCAATTCTGTTTAATCTTAGATTATTCCTATTCATATCATCTAGCAGAAGTTAGATACATTTTTTTCATGTTCTCACATTGTTTTCAAGGTATCTCTGAATAATTGGCTCAATATCAGTCTATGTTCTGACACTGTCCTCAAATTGGTCACTTTTGCTGCACATACTTACAATAGAATTTTTTTTTTTTTTGGTACCAGGGATTTAACTCACAACCTTGTACTTGCCAGGCAGCTGCTCATGCTTATTTAGCACTGAGCTAAATCTCTGGCCCTTACTACAGAATTTTAAAATGCCCAGATTTCATTTTGGTATGTTTTCATGAACTCATTAAACTCATCATTTGTATTTTGTATTATTTTACTTAGGTCATCTAGTTTTTTATTGTGTCATTTACTGATGGTTTTGTTCATTAGGTCTAATAGCTGCTTAGTTTTATCTTTTTTGAACTCTCTGAGCACTTATTGATTTGGTTTTTCAATCTACTCTTTGTCATTCAAATTATTCAGCTATACAGTATTTTTATATCCTTCCCTTTGTAGCCCTGGGAATCAACTTTTGGAGAGCTAAAACTTTTTGGAGACATTTTGTTAACTTGTCTTCTCATGATCTTATTGTTGTAATTTTTTTGTAGGTGCTGTGCTTTGTGGGTACTTATAGAGGAATGATTGTATTGCTACTATAGAGAACTCTTTAGCTAGTGTCTGCATTTCAGTGAGGCATTGTAGGCATGAGTCACTACAGGCATTTGCCTCTGTCCCAAGACCCCTCCCCCAACTCTGTTAGGTAAGATGCTGTGTTACTTTCCCAGCATCCAGTTCTCTGGAAATAGCCACAGTATTTATCATGCAGTCTAGATATTGGGATACAGAGAAAACCTATCAATATCAGTAACTATGTATCCCTGGCAATAGCAATTAAATAGCAAAAACAATATTGTCAAAGACAAACTCATATTGACATAATATAGAACTAATAATGAACCAGCTTTAATGATAGGAAAGAAATACATAATTTATAGTATAAATGCTAAGACAATTGAAACATTGACAGATAATAAATATCTATCAAATGCAGCAACTATACTTCAAATAACAATAAAAATGAATTCAACAGTAATAGAACAGAGTCATTACATGATTAATAAAATTTAATGGTTACACTAATAAAGATGGTGTAGGGAATGAGGAATGAAAGAAGAACTGTGTGAAAGTTTGGGCAGTGGACGATAAAAACAAAGAAAGAAGAGTAAGCCAAAGAGACTTACTAAATATTAAAAAGAAAGTAATAGATTTAGGCAACAGTAATGAAAGAAACAAGATGAAAGAGAAAATATAAAAAGAATTTTACAAAAAGGGAAAAAGTAAAAGCATCAAATCTCAGAAAACCAATGAAAAAGGAAGAGCAAATGAATTAAAAAAAATCACTCTGTATTTTTGAGTGATTTCTTTCCAGGATCCACAGTTTTGGAATCCAACAAATCACAGTTTCCTCAGCATAGCTTTACAACCTGTGTCTTTGTGAGGTGACCCTGTTTCAGATTCCCCTCTTCCATTCACTCAAGGCTGTGGCAGCCATCTAAACCTGGGATCATCCTTGCATTCCTTGGTAGATGACAAACAGATCTGACCTCTGATCTATGCTGGATGTAGGCAGCAGCGTAATGGTTCAAGGAAACTACTGTTCTTAATACCAGCACTTTCAACTGCAGTCACCTGTGAAAGCCATACATGCTGGGCCTATCTTCACCGAGGATGGTGGATCCCTATGTTTTTCCCAGCCTGAGTTTAAATATCTCAGAGCTTTTATTTTTAGATTGTACCCTCTCTGCATGTGTCTTCTGTAGTTGTCTTTATTCCAGTCACACTGGAATAAAGTTGGGAGAGTCACACTGGAAACACCAAAGGGGAATTATTTTGTAGTTTTTCTGTGTTTTAAGCTTAAATAAACCATTCTTTTTTTTTTTAAATGACTCTTGATTGAACACTATGAAAATATGCTCTGTGCTGTGTTGGATTTTTTCTCCAACTCTAGCCTGGTATATGGAACAAGTCATTTCTGGAGTAAAAGACCAAAGTGTTTTTACAGTTTAAAATAACCATGGGCTTTCAGGGGGAACTGCCACCGCTGACCTAGCCCACTGTTTCTTCCTAGGCTGTATTACTTGAGTGCTTACTGTGTGTCTGCAGAGAGAAGTTTGTCTCTCCAGTAGCTGGGATTAACTTTCAGACTGCTTTGTACTTTTCTCTGCATAGTACTCCATTTCTCTGGTTTCTCTGTAGGTTCTAAATTTCCTGTAAATTGCCCTTCAATTACCAGAAATTGACTTGTATTTTATTTTGGTGGTTTTTTTTCCCCCTCTTTTCCAACTTCTTATTTTCTATATGTCTGGGTTCTGGGCCACAGAAAGCCTGTGTTTTGCTGCTGTTTGCTACTCTGCCATTTTGGTTCTTTCATACTTTGAATTTTAAATTTGAAAAACTGAAGGCAAAGCATGTTCTGCCTTTTCCAACTTTGCAATATTTTGTAATTACCAACCTAGGGCCAGAAGACCACTGAATGCAATGTTCTTCCTTCATCACTTTTCCTTTTTTTGAAGAAATAAGAGAGTACAACATAAGCATACAAATTAGAGAAGTCAAGACGTGAGGCAAACTGCAGCTATTCAGGAAGTGATATTTAATCTTGGAGTTAGGCTGTGGCTCAGATCACCCCCAGGTAGTAACAGCTTCCACACAGAACAAAATACAAGGGGAAGAAAAGAACTAGTTATCCTCTCTTCTGAGTTTTCCTTCCTGCTGAGGAATTTCGTGAGGTTCTTTCATTTTGTAAGTGTAAAATAGCTTCTGATGAAATATATCAGTCTTCTTTTTCTAACATGAACTTGTAAAGTACATTATAAAATCTCTGAAAACCAAAAAGAGGTCCTGCCCTGATTGGCTTTAAAAAGACTGATAGTAATTTATTGAGTTTAATATAGAGACGTCTATCGTTCTCAGAAAAGAAAAAAAAATCAAACAGTTTAAATGTGGAAAAGATATTTTAATAGAAATTTCCTCTTTATACTAAGATAATTTAATGGTGATGTCCAGTTGCCAGTCTGAAAGATAAAGATGACAATGAATGCCATGACACTCGAAGTTAGTAATTATAAATCTCTACAATGAAATCCCTAGAATATTTTGATGTAGAGAAAATAAGACAAAAGTTATTCAGTAAGAGTAGATAAATGCTGGTAGTCTAGATGAAATTATTGAACAATACTACTTTAATAATATTGTTACATAACATATGCAAGTTTTGTTGCAATGTGGACTATTATACTACAATAATGTTTAGAATTCAGTGTTAAGGTCTTATAGAAGCATGCATTTCTGTCATCATCAGTTAAGACTGAAAATCACATACAATCCTTCTGTCCAGTTATTCTACTGGACAGTACAATATACCCAAGTTGTAAACTGCCGGTACCTGCTAAAATTTGCCTACATTTCTTTCTGCTACCTGAGTCTGTTCTGCCACCCATGTAAAAGGTGAAAAACCAGGGAGTTAACACTCCCAGGGAACAGCATTTATTCAGTGCATGATGGAAATTGATGAAAAATAGTCTTGTTTATTTGTTCATCAGAAGTGATAACATTAAGGCATTTGCAGTTGACTGAATCCCAGAAATTCACATGCAGATTTAAGTTATATTGACCCACAGTGGTACCTGGCATGACAAAGAAAATTTTATGTCTCTCTGTTTCCTTCACTGCTCAAGTAATCTACTTGAGCGTCCATCTTCGGGCATCTGCTTCTGGTGGATTTATTCATAGTGTAAATTTGTAAATGTCTCTCTTACGTGAATTTTGTTAGTCTGAGAAGTCAAAGCGAAATAACCTCAAATTGACTTTACAATATGAGCTATAAATTAAGTGAACTTTAATTTCTTAGACAACTTCTAATGGAGATTATAATGTATCTAGAGAGAAAAAGTATTTTATCATAAGCAAAGTCCTTTTTAATTTCTCATCTATAAACAGATGACAGTATAAACAATGGGAAGTTCTACATGTTATATGGGTTCTTATATCTAAAATTAGTATATGTTGAAATTGATATTTTACTGTAGGTTTACTTTTATGTTTTAATAAATTACACATACATATATACTATTGTTCATCCAAGTAATCCTATAAAAAAGAAAAAAATTAGCTTAGAACATTTGTTGAACAGAAACTGCACATACCACTAGAAAACAAGTTTCCTGAAAATCTTTTTAAATTACTTTGCCTTTAATGTGTATTTTGTCTTGTTATTGAATTGCTTAAATAAAATTTTCTGGCTTCTGTAACAGATAAAATTCATAATCATTGATTTTCTTGATTGAAAAATGTTGACTAACAAATTAATTATGTAAATAAACCTGTAACCATTTCTTGTTTTGAGGCATATATATATATATATCTGTGAACATATTAACAAACCTCCTGTGATTGCTTTTAATATTGCCTTTTAGAAAGCAGGCCTTGAACTTTTAAAAGGCCCCTGAGAAGTACCAGATGCTCATTGTAAGTGACATGGAGTTGGCCAGCATGCTACTCAGTAGCAGAAATCATACTGAAACAACCAGGTATGAAAAAGATCTATGTTATTGCTAAAGACAACTGTTTCCTCCAAAAATCAATATTTTGAAGTCTTATCTAGAACACGATGCATTTTTGAGATAGGACCATTTGGAAATAGCTAGAGTTACATTTAGTCATGAAGGATCCTCTTTTATGGCCAGATTACTGGTCACACAAAATTTGCAAGTCAGAGAGTGGGCTCTCACAGGGAACTGAATAAGACAGTATAGGACCTAGATACTCTGAGTTCCACAACAGTAGGAATAAAGACTCTTGTTTGAATGACCTGGGTCAGCATATTTTGTTATAGCAGCCCACAAAGACTCATGCAGATTTTAGTACTAAGTAGTAGTGTGCTACTGTTACAGGCAGCTGAGTTAGTTAGAAATACTATAGGCAATGAGACAGAGCTAGGTCCGAGACAGAGCTAGGTCCTCGACAGAGCCAGTGCAGAAGCCCAGATACCTTGTAACTGTGGGGGAGACAGACATCTTCTGCTTTGGGCCAGGCCTTGAGATAAAAGACCAAGCAAATGCATCCATATGCTAAGGACTGACATTCTAAATAGTTCCCTATCATCCTGAGGAAGTCAGGGTCACCCTCCTAACCCCCTAGGGAAGAGTCACTGCTCCCTAAGGATGCCTGCTTTCTACATGACTTGCTTCCCCATTTGTCCCTAATGTAATCAATTTTACTTGAACTATTAATCTTATTGGCTAACCACAGTTCTGTCCCACCTTATGCCCATCTGCCTTGCGAGTTCACAGTTTTCCCTACTTTGAACCTACCTCACTCTATGATTTTATTCTATAAAAGTCCCTGGAGAGGACAGAGTCCTTGGCAACCCACTTGGGACCCTTCTGTCTTTCTCTCAGACAGTTTTCTTTCTCTCAATAAATATATTCTGTTCTTAATCTCCATTTTTCCTAAAATTCATTCTTCGATTTTAAAGAACACGAACTCGTACTGGACATAGTAGGTCAGGAGTTTCATTCCCCTATATCACTACTACCTAATCATCTGGGATAGTCTTTGAAACTATCAACTGATCAACTAGGCAACTGATAGTGTAATGGTTGATACAATGTGTCATCTTGAGAAGTCTAAAATTTTAACTAAACACCTCAGCAGTTGTACATCCTATTGCATAGAGGACACGCCCTTACCCTCAAGGATGTTGTTCACTGTGTCAATGTGAAAAGTTTAGGAGTTTAACCAAGTGACTCAGTGGGGATGAGGGTCCTTACTTTGTAAACATCTTGAACCTGTGCAAGAGGAGGGCAGAGAGGTGGTGTGAGTGCTACACTCTCCTGGTGGGAGGATAGCTTGCTTACAACATAAGGGAGGGAAAGACGTTTTTCTCCCTTTTTGCTCTTGCTGCTTTTATTGTCTTCCACTGTCTTGAACTGTTGCCCCTGTGCCATCCCACCCTGCCTTGGAACCAATCAATTACAGACTAAAATCTCTATAAATTGTGAATTAAATAAATCCTTCCTTAATTTTGAGTGTCAGGTATTTTGTCTCAGCACTGAAAGAAAACTAGCTAAACAGATGAAAAGCATATTGACTTGCAAGCCAGAAATGCAAGTTAAAATGTGATTTTTCTGGTGAGGTCTCAGAAAGAAACAAAGAATAGATTTTTGGAAACTAGAGAAAATGCAGCTCTTGCTGTAGTGGCAAAGAACTTAGCTAATCTGTGTTTTCTGGAAAGTAGAATTTGAGAGTGATATTTAGATTAGGTTATTGAAGAACTGTATTGAAAAAGTACATTGGTATCTTCTTATTGCTTATAGTAAATTGATAAATGAAAGATTGAAGAAGAAGTTATTAAACAATAAGAATTAGAACTGAAAGATTTGGAAAATACTTAGTATGCCTGTATCACAAAAATTGAGGAATTTTTTAAATGAAAAGAAAACTGTGGACTTAAAACCCAAAGACCCCTGGGATCCCACAGCCAGTGGGATCTCCCCAGAGACCTTGGAGGTGGTGGGATTTTTGGTTGCCACTCCTCCTCCACTCCAGAGATCTCTGGACAGGGGGAATATTGGTCACCACACCCCATCACCCCAGAGGTCTCAACAGCTCATGGACTATCAGCAACCCCACCCACCACCTGCAGAACCCTGGTGGGCTGGTGGATGCTTCTGTAATCCTTCATCCTCACAGAGGACTTGAGCAGGCCTGTGACACTGTGGTAAATTTCCCGCTCAAATAGAGGACCTCAGTAGGTTAGCAGGAGTGGTAGTGAACCCTCTCTCCCAGCTGTAAGAATATGGCAAGCCCAGCAATTGGACAAACATCAGCCACACAGTAGGACCATAAAACACACATGATGAACAGTTGAAACTAGTGGGATTGAAAAGACCAAAATATTAACCCAAGAGGTTAAAATAACAAAACAAAAAAAGCAAAATTCAATCTCAAATGTCCAGTCCATCAGGAATAAATACAGGAAACAGCTAAATAGAGGACATTAGAAGTCATACACCTGAAATTTCTGAAAGGAGGCAAATGAAATGAAGAAACAAATCCATGAGGCTATAGAGCGAATCAGATTAGAAATAATCTCTCAGGTAAAGAAAGGAATGACAACCTTAATAAAGAAATTTCTTAGCATAGCTATAGAAGATATAGATAAAAAAGTACAGGAGCATGGGAAAATGATATAAACCTTGAACAAACAGCTTAAGAAAGAAATAGAATGCATGGAACAAATTCAAAGAGATATCCAGGAAATAAAAAATTCTACTGAAAGTTGAAAAACCATTTCAATGAAGCTGAAGATAGGCTTTTAGACCTTAAAGACAGAATCACAGCTAGCAATCATGAAAGGAAAGAACTTTTAAAAAATAACAAGAGAGCATGAAATAACAATTTAATAGTTTCAAGGTAATGTAAAGAGAATTAATATAAGATTGATAGGCATCATTGAAAATGCAGGAGTCAACACAAATAACATAAAATAATTATTCAAAGAAGTAAAAGCAGAACATTTACCAAATGTGGGAAAAGAATGGGATATTCAGATAAGGAAGGCATATAGAAGAATGTCAAACACTCATAACCAAAATAAATCTATACCTAGGCATATATAATAATTTAGATCATATGAATTCAACATAAACAGAATACTAAAAGCTGTTAGAGAAAAGACACAACTCACCTATCAAGGAAAGCTCATTAGAATCATGGTGTACTTTTCAGCACAAACCTTCAAGATCAGCTGAGCTTGAGTGGAGTATTTCAAGTCCTGAAAGAAAACAACTTTCAACCCAGATTGATGTACCTTGAAAAACTTTCCTTCCAAATTGGTGTAGAAATAAGATAATCCCAACTGAAGAAATTCATGTCTACCAAGTCAACACCAGAAAGAATACTAAAAGACATACTAGAGAGAAATGAAAATGACTGCAATTTCCAGAAAAAACAACAGAAAGAAAGTATCAGATAGGGCAAGCAATTATACATGTTGGGAAAGCAGGAAACTAGCAATAGGAAAACAAAACAACAAAGTGAAGCCAGTACATATCAGTTATATCCCATCAATGTAAATGGCCTCAACAATTAAAAGACATAATTTGACAGAATCGATCAAGAGACAGATCCAACAATATGCTGTATATAAGAAATACATATGACTCAAAAGGAAACACATAGACTAAAACTCAAAAGGTGGAAAAAAATATTACATGTGACAAGAAACCAGAAAAAAGCAGGGGTAGGTATTCTGTTTGCAGACAATGTAAAATGCAAACCAAAAATGATAAAAAGAGATAGAGAAGGTCACCATATACTTGTTACGGGAAAAACTAAAGAGGGAGAGCTAGCAATAATAAATATATATGCACCAAATACAGGAACACCCAACTATATAAGACAAATACTAATTGATGTGAAAAACCAAATACACAATAATACAATTATAACAGGGGACCTTAATACCCCATTGTCACCAAGGAATAGATCAAGTAGACAAAAAGTTGGTAAAGAAATAAAAGAATTCAATCAAACTTGTGAATAAATGGACTTAGTAGACTTTTACAGAGTGTTCCACCCAAAGCATCAGGAATATACATTCTTCTCAGCTGCACATAGGACATTCTTCAAAATGGACTACAAATTAGCCCATAGAACATGCTTAAGTAAATGAAAATGGATTGAAATTATCTCATGGATATTATCTGATCATAGTTCACTGAAACTGGAAATTAATGGCAAAAGAAACTGCAATATCTACATGAACACATGGAAATTAAAAGCCTCTTGAACAACCAATGGAGTACAAATGAAATTAAAGAAGAAATTAAACAATATCTAAAATTCAATGAAAATGCAGCTAAAATATACCAAAATTGTGGGACACAATGAAAGCAGTGCTAAGAGGAAAATATATAGCAATGAATTGTAACATCAGAAAAACAGAACAAGCATAAATAAACAACCAAATGCTACATCACAAGCTTCTAGAAAAAGAAGAGCAAACCAAGCCCAAAGCTCATAGAAGAGAAGAAATTATAAATATCAGAGCATAAAGTAATGCAATTGAGAGTAAAAAAAAATACAAACAATTAATGGCTTGAAAATTTGGCTCCTTCAAAGCATAAATAAAATTGATAAGCCCCTAACCAACCTTCTCAAGAAAAAGAAAGAAGAATCTCAAATTCATGCAATAAGAAGTGAAATGCACGAAATTACTACAAATCCTACAGAAACTCAGAACATAGTGAATACCTGGTTTGAAAATCTTTACTCACATGGGGTAGAAAACACAGAGGAAATGGACAAATTAATAAAAATGCATGAACTACCAAAGCTGAATCAAGAAGATATAGCAATTTTGAATAACCCAGTATCAGCTATTGAAATTGAAAATGTGATTTACAAACTCATCAACAAAGAAAAATCCATGTCCTGATGGATTCACAGCTGAATTCTGCAAGAAGTTTAGATAAGATTTAATGCCAATGCTCCTCAAACTCTTCAATGAAATTGAAACACAAGCAATCTTCTCTAATTCATTCTTGGAGGCAAGTATTACTCTGATACCAAAACCAGAGAAAGACCCAACCAAAAAGGAGAAGTGTAGGCCAATTTCCCCAGTGAACATTGATGCAAAAATTCTCCACAAAATACTGGCAAGTAGAATGCAGAAAATCATCCAGAAGATTATACATCATGACCAAGTGATATTTATCCCTGGAATGTATGGATAGTTTAACATACACAAATCAATAAATGCAACACATCAACAAAGCCAAAGACAAAAATCACATGATTGTTTCAATAGAGACATAAAAAGCTTTTTATAAAGTCCAACACTTGTTCATGATAAAAACCCTACAGAAACATGAATGGATGGTATCTACCTCAATCTGATAAAAGACACTTTGACACACCAACAACCAACATTATACTAAATGGACAAAAACAGAAATCTTTCACTCTACATTCAGGAATAGGACAATGCCCACTATCATCACCTATATTCAATATAGTTCTGGAAACATTAGCCAGAGCAATTAGATAAGAGAGAGAAATAAAAGGAATAAGGATAGGAAAGGAAGAAATTAAATTATCACTATTTACATGTGACATAAAGCTCTACATAGAAGACCCTAAAAACTTCACCAAAAGACTACTAGAGTTAATAAGCAAACTCAGCAATGTAGCTGGATATGAAGTTAACACTCAAAAATCAATAGCATTCCACAAACAATAACCTCACTGAGAGAGAAATTATGGAAATAATACCTTTCATAATAACATCCAAAAAATGAAATACTTAGGAATCAACCTAACAAATGATATAAAAGAACTACATGTTGAAACCGTAGTACTCTAAAAAAGGTAGATTGAAGAAGATGTCAAAAAATGGAAAGATATCCCTTGCTCTTGGAAAGAAAGACTCAACATTGTGAAAATGGTCATACTCCCAAAACTGATATACAGATTTAATGCAATCCCAATCAAACACTAGTAACATATCTTACAGATATAAAAAAAATTCCTAAAATTTTCATTTGGAAACAGAAGAGACCTAGAATAACAAAGGCAATTCTGGGCAAAAAAGGGAAGGCAGGAGACATCTTAATCCCTGATTTGAAATTATACTACAAAGCTACAGTGATAAAATCAGCATGATACTGACAAAAAAAGAAGACATGAAAATCAATGGCACAGATGAGAAGATATAGTCATAACTACAAAGACACTCAGCCACTTTACCTTGAACAAAGGGGCTAAATATGTTCACTGGAAGAAAAAGAGTCGCTTTAATAAATGGTGCTGGAAAAATGGCTTTCCATATATGGAAGACTGAAACTAGGCCCATGTCTATCACCGTGCACCAAACTAAAGTCGAAATGGATCAAAGATCTAAATATTAAAATAGGTACTAAATCTACTATAAGACAAGGCAGGAAGAAACCTTGAAGACATAGGGGTAGGCAAAGAGTTCATGAACAAAATGCAAACCATATGGGAAGTACATCAAAGAATCAAAAAATGGGATCTTATCATATTAAAAAGTTTTTGTACTTCAAAAGAAATCACCAACAGAGTGAAGAGAAAACCCACAGAGTGGGAATTTTAGCCAGCTCTCCCTTAGACAAAAGATGTATATCTAGAACATATAAAGAACTGAAAAACATCAGGCCCTCAAAATTCCAAGACTCAGTCCAAAAATGGGCATCCGAGATGAACACGCACTTCTCAGATGAAGAAATACAAATGGCAAATAACTAGATGAAGAAATGTTCAACATCGCTGGTCATTTGAGAAATGCAAATTAAAACAACATTGAGATTCCATCTCATTCCAGAAAGAATGACTGCCATCAAGAAATCAACCAATAACAAATGTTGGTGGGGCTGTGGGGAAAAAGGAATACTTCTCCAGTGTTTGAGAATGCAGACTTGTGTGGCCACTGTGGAAATCATTATGGAGATTCCTCAGAAAACTAGGATTGAAAGTCCCATTCAATCCAGCTATTCCCCTTCTGGGTATTTTCCCAGAAAAACTGAAAAGCCCATGTCACAGAGATATATGTGCACCTGTTTATAGCAGCACAATTTGTAATAGCTAAATCTTGGAAACAACCAAAATGCCCATCAACCACAGAATGGATGAAAAAGTTGTAGTATTTTCATACAATGAAATATTACTCATCTATATAAAACATAATCTTGAGGCTTTTATAAGTAAATGGATGAAACTTGAGTCTATATTCATAAGTGAAATAAATCAGACTTACATTTGTAAATATTGTATTGTCTTCCCAGTGTAAAATATAAATAATAATAATAATAAACTGAAACAGTAATAAGATCCAAAATATGCAATAGATGTTGTGATAATGAAAAGGAAAGAAAGTGCTCAAAATGAAAGAACAACTGGGATAGGGGAAAGAAGAGATGGGAGCAAGCAAAATATTATATGTATGTAGGTATACACATATAACTCTATGTATGTATAAGTGTGTAATATAGATAACTATCCTACTAATTCTGTGAGTTTATCAAAAAGCATAGTTTATGCTATCATTGTTTGATTGTTTAATCATTTTTATGCCTAGATCTTGTAACCTGAACAACTGTTTCTAAGATAACAATATGCAATATATTAACTTGTGTTGATTTCTTACCTTTTTTTTTGAAATGCTGTATTATTTCAATCCTTTTTCTGTTTTGCCTTTTTAAAAGAAAAGAAAAGAAAAGAAAAGAAAAGAAAACTGTGTTTGGTAGTTGCTTAACAACTATTTGATTAGTTACTGAAATAGAAGCCAGAATAAAAATGTGGTCACAGCAGCAAAGACACTGCTGCTTTAAACGAATGGGGTCATAAAGTGTGACACTAAGTGAAGGAAAGCTGAGAGTCATCCTAGATTCTACAAGCTTATACCATAGACTGATTTGTGAAAAAAGTGCCCTTTTCTTCATGAAAAATGAATGAAGGCCCTGGAGCACAGTTTGGGGACATTTGGGCCAGTGCTCCGTGTCAGCACCTCAGACAGCCTCTGACTCAAGTTTTGGAAGTGACACGCAGAAGCCCAGGGGAAAAATCTGTGTCTGACAAGGAGGTAGGGATGAGACTGCTCCCCCAATAGGTGCAAAAGGAAAAGCATTGGAGTTAGGAGAATTGTTATTGAGCCTGTATATATGATAGAATTTTCCCTGCTACATTATAGAATTTCTAGGAAACTGTCGGCTCTTCCTTCCTTCGTTCCTTCATTCCTTCGTTCCTTCATTCCTTCGTTCCTTCCTTCCTTCCTTCCTTCCTCCCTCCCTTCCTTTCTTCCTTCCTTCCTCTCCCTTCCTTCCTTCCTTCCTTCCTTCCTTCCTTCCTTCCTTCCTTCCTTCCTTCTTCCCTCCCTCCCTCCCTCTCTTCCTTCCTTCCTTCCTTCCTTCCTTCCTTCCTTCCTTCCTTCCTTCCTTC
>PVJX010032184.1:0-20601 GCA_004027295.1 Dolichotis patagonum | reverse complement strand
CATTAACACAGTGGCAAAGAATAGACCAGCTTGAAAAATCAAACGATTTTGCAAACGTCTACATTTGTCTGTGCAAACTTACTACAACTCTGAAAAATCAGTATGTAGCTTCTTTTAGAGTTTGAAACCTAAAAAAGATGGCTGCTTTATGGTTTTTCTCTAGATATAAGACAAATAGCCCCACATATATTGTGTTTCTAATACTAAAAAGAATAAACCAATTGTGCAAAATTAAGGTTAGTGAAGAGGGAATGGTGTGCTACTGAACATGAGGCAGAGCTGTAGCGGTTTGAGATAGTGAGTTCTCTGGCTGTGGGTCTGGTTGAATCCCAGATCCACAAGGTACTCAGCTACATTATCCTTGGGCAAATTACTCAACTTCCCTGGAACTCAGTTCTCTCAAATAGGGCTAATGACAGCATTTACCCCCCAGGGAAGTAATAATGACTGAATAAGCAAACACACAAGTGCACCTGTGTATTCAATGTGCAATTAGTACCTTGTCTGTTATCACACCTTATTTTCAAAGTAGACTTAAAATCAAGTCATAAACAACAGTGGTGATTAGAACAAATCGCACAAAATTTACAGTTAGAAATTTATAATCATTCTGAGCTCAAGTGGTAGAATTTATTTGACGTGTGACATATGAAGTGACCGCCTTGTTCCTGTTCTCTGTTTCTTTAGATGTGATAATATTCACTTTATAATATTAAAGGGTATTTATGATAACAAAAGTTTCTTGTTGCTAATGTCATCACACATCACAGTACACAGTGCTTAATGGATGACCTATAAATGTTGATGTTAGATGAATCTCATAACAACCAAATCATTTTCAGGTAATTATTGGTTAAAAAAAGAAAAGGAGGCCAGAGATAGAGCTCAGTGGCATAGCACCTAATGGGCAAGTGAAAGGCCATGAGTTCCATTCCCAGCACAGAAAGAAAGAAAGATTAATGTAATAATGCCTATATGTGTTTGATTTATTGATTTGCCTTGTTTTAATTTTCCAGATAGTTACCTCTAATTTGCATTTTTGCATATGTGGAAGCAAATTCTTGTATATAAAAGACAAAAACTAAGACATGTTTCTCACTAGGAAACACAAAACAGATCCCCAACATCAAAAAAGATTTTCAAAAAAATGTGGCCACTGCATTTAAATTCTATCCAGTGTATTACAAGTCAAGCTATCAGATCATCTATTTCAGCAGTTCAGAAGTGAGACTAATGGTGAACATTCGAAATGTATTTAAGTCAACAAATTCAATTCATTCTCCCACAGACTTGTAGTGGAACAGATTGCAAATAACAAAATGAGCTAATTTTAAAATAATCATCTCTACTAGAAAACATTAGGGGGAAAAAGGATACTTTTTGATGTAAAGTAATACTTTATATAATGTCACATCTTGCTTCAACAGAAAACAGCAAACATATAGAACTTATTATTCCAAAAACAGGCTGAAGATGTGAACAAACTGAAGCACTTGTGTAAATCCACATGGAGGCTTTCTTAAGGCAGTTGTGAGAGGAAGAAGAGAAGGAGAGGTGAGGGGGAGGCTCCCTGAGATCCTATGGACCTGACCTGATACACAGGCTGGCAATGGAGGTGACTGGATCAATTGGTGATTGACTTCATAAAACACACCGGAGAATATTGCTCAAACGGAAGTTCCTGAGTTTCCCTGTCCTTGCGAACTGCCTCCACTTTCAATTTAGCATTTCTTTCCAAGTTTTAAATGTCTATTATTTCCCTTTGTAATGGAACGTATGTGTCATATCTCTGACACATAGCCCAAATGCCGAGTTTTGCAAAGTTATTTAATGTTCCATTAGAACTACTTCATTTTTGTAAAAGAGATATTGTAAAGAACGCACAGTTATTTTCTTCGTGGCATTCAGCATGGAAGGATATTAATTATTAACAACAATAATGACAACACTGAAAAGATTTGCTATGTGCATGCTATATGTCAGACAAATGTGGTACTAGTTTTTCACAGTTACATGACATTTTTATATTAATTAGTGTACTTGACCCCTCTAACAGTTGTATAAAGTAAAATAGATGTCATTAATCCCTATTTTAAATTTGATGTATCTCCACATCCAACATCATACTTAGTACTAAAAATGAAACAGCATTCCCATTAAAGTCAAGAATCAGGGAATATCTCTTTGTTCATTTCCGATGTAGCATTATTTTGAAACTTCTAGCTAATGAATTATAAATGTTGCAAAGAAGACACAAATTATTTTCTCTTGTGGCATTTATTGTTCAATGTACAAAATCCAAAAAAATAATGTGAAAGTACAAACAGAAAAAAGAAAAAAATTGTCACATTCAGACTTGCCAAAGACAAAACAAATGTAAGCCTTCAGTGCCCGGTGAACTGTTATTGGAAAGTCCATAACAATGGAACATAACAAAATGTGCTCTCTTTAAATTCTTGTTCCTTTAATTTTTCTAGGTAACTACATGAATGTCATGCTAAAAATCAGTTTTTAGCACAAATGGATTAATAAACAATGGCTTAAACATGCAAAGATTATTTACTCAGGTAAAAAGTATGAAGGCCGAATCAATTTTCCAAAATCACTGGACAGCAAGCGTCTTGCAGGTTTCTACTCTGCCATCCCTAGAAAATATGGCCCAGGTTGACTCCTAGATCTACCAATACCTTCATTCCAGCCAGCAAAGCTGAAGAACCACTACCTAGAAATCATATGACATTTCTATCTATTTCTCATTGGCCACAATTTATTCATATGGTCACACTGAGTTACAGCAAAGCCTGAAACATGTCTTTACTAAGACAACCATGTTAAGATTCAAGAGTTCTGTAAAGGAAGAGAAAGATGCACCATCTAGAAGTCACTGCTTCCATACTGTCAGAGCACATCTCTCCTCATGGTGACAGCCAATCCCACTCACTTGCTCCAGTCTCTAATTCCCATCCCCCATGATCGGATCATAATTTCCATTCTCAGCATCATTTGTGCTTTCCATTTAGAGCTATTCTCTAACATCTGTACCTTTCTGATTTACCTCTGTCTTAATTAGTGTCCCCTAGTCTTATTTTCTGATTCCTTTTACTTTATCCAATTTTCAGTTGCTGTGTACCAAGTATTTACTCTTTCTAAATGAAGGTATCTAGTCCCATGGACTTAGCTTTATGTTGACCTAAAAATTAGTTTTCACATCGGTCTTCCAGGAACCAATATTCACACATCCAACAACCATCTTGATATCTCCACTTGAATATCCAAAAGCAACATCAACATTAATAAATCCCAAACAGAGTTCTTTTACAATCCCATGCAAATCTGTTTTTCTGCTTCCCTATCCTTGTCTATACAAAAGTGAAGATGTTTTCTCAGATTCCTAATTCTCACATCCCCACCACCAATTCCATTGGCAACTCCTGTTTATTCTATAATGATATCTCTATTCAGCATCCTTGTGGATTAGCAGAAAACCAAGAACCTCCTAGACATCAATGGAATCATGGCAAAGATCTCCCACATCACTGCAAAGGGTGTGAGCCAAACATTTAGCCTGGAACATCCTCAACAGGGTGATGGAGCATGAATATCCCCCTTTTATATAAGTCTCTCCCTATACACATATATCACTATAAAGATACACAGAAGGTAAAATGTGTTACTACATTTAAGAAGGAGTTGGTACTACAGAGTGATGAATTGTGGTAAATAATAGTTTATTTTGTATATTCTCAATAGTTTTAGCAGCTTTTAGTTCTGTGTGTTCAGTTTTCATGTGAAACATACTGCTGAAAAAAGTAGAAAGACAAACTAGTAAAATAGACTTAAGATACAAAAGTCATAAAGTTACTCAGAGAAATCAACAAATCTATTTTTATAGAATTCAATAATCATCACTCAATAGTGATAAACCAAGCAAACAAAAAATTCAATAAACACATAAAAAATTTTAATAACAGATTAGTTCTAATTGGATAGAGATGGAACTCCAAGGCCAACAGCTTTTCAAATATAAATGAAACATCAGCAAACATCAGCCACATGCTTGCCCAAAGAAAGTAATCCTCAATTTTCAAAGAGATTGTATAATATAGATTATTGTCATTGACCAAAGTACAACTAAGCTAAAAATCAATACCCATTATACATGTGAAGAAATAAAATATCTTTATATTTTGGTAAATTAAACATACATAAATAGCCAAGAAACCCATTGAAACTCTTGATAGCTATAATATGACTATTTCAATCTCTAAAAATTTAAATATAATGTGACAATTCAATATGATTCACCTATGGAGGACAACTCAGATATATTAATTAAAATATATTGATATCTGCTTCTTTACCCAAAAATTTCAACAATTCTGTTCATAGAAATTTCCTTTACGAATATACCACATGCAAAATTGCACATATACAAGATTATTCATAACAGCTATTTATAATAGCTAAACATAGAAAATAACACAAGGGTTCCTCAATAGCAAACTGTAGAAACAATTTTTGACTCAAATTCACAATGAGATATAATGCAGAGATAATAATAATGAGAAACTTTCAACATAGTATTCTACTAATAAGATACAGTGTCAAAAGAAAGGCAAAAACCTGGGATGGTAGCCCATGCTTATAATTCCAGCATTCAGAAGGCTGACATAGGAAGATTATAAGTTTGAGGCCATCCAGGGTCACATAGTAAGTTCAAGGCTAGTGTAGACTACATGGAAAGACCTTGTCTCAAAAAACAAAAATCCAAAAACATGAAGTGTTGAGTATAGGAATAAAATCAAGAGCTGGCATTTACATTTGCTTATATTGCTTAACAACATATTGCTTAACAGATTTACATAGCAAGATAACGGAAAACTAATAAAAAGCATCACCCATAGGAAGTTGGGGGATTAGGTGGGTAGGGAAAGCCAGGTGTAAGAGCCCTCAGTATCTTATTCTGAAGTTGTGATTTTTAAATCATGTGTATACACTAACCATTCAAATACAAAGTGAAAATATAATATATAATAATTTGTAGTATCAATGAAAGTACAATCTAAAAAGAAATCTAAAGTTTCCTGCACATATTTAGACAGCTGAAAAATAATAAATGTAAGTATCTAACTGTTGTGGTAGGGGTTTACAAGGGAAAAGATTTAATACAGGATGCATAATTTATAGGATTATTTTACAATAGTCACCCAAAAGTCAAATGCAGAAGAGTATAGGAGATCTGCCCACACATTCGACACCCAAAAAATACAACTGACAGCCTGGATCCCATGGCAATGTCCTTCACAAGTCCAACTGGAGTCCTAGAACCCACAACAATGTCTTATGCAAATCTGTATCTGGTGTCTACACTGGTAAGGCCCAAAGGTCAGTGGTTGTTACGGTTTGTGTCTAGATGTCCCCCACAAAGCCTCATGCAGTCATGTGATCAGGCTTCTAGAGTTTGTGAATAATTCATGGTCCAATGCTGAGATTATGGCTGTAGTGCTATGCCCAAGTAGGAGCAGCCTACGCACAATATAAGGGACAGTAAGAGTCTTCTCTGCACATTCCTCCCTTTTTGCTCTTGTTGCTTTGCTGTCTTTCACCACCATGAACAGTTGCCCCTGTGCCATGCCACCCTACCTTGGAGCCACCTGATTAGGGACTGAAATTTCCACAAAATAAGCTAAATAAATCTTCTCTTTCCTAATTTTGTATGTCATGTATTTTGTCTCAGCAATGAGAGAAAAGTAACCAAGACAGAATCTGGTACCAGTGAAATGGGGTCATTGCTGTCTGTGACTATACCTGACCATGTGGTTCAAGAGTCTTTGGAAATAGTTTGAGGGAAGAAGAGTTTGGAAATGTCTGGAGAGGTCATTTGAAAGAGCAGCCCTGGAGCACCTTAGGCTGTTCTGTGTGGGAAATTCTGGTCAGAGCTCAGAAGACCAGAAAACCAGTAAAGACCAGGCTCGGGAGGTTTCTTCTGGAAAGAAGGACTGCAGTGGTTGTTAGAATCTAGATGATGTGTGCATTGGATTGGCAGAAATTTTTCTGCATTTTTCTCATGTCCAGAAACTTCCTGAGACCAAGATTAAAGGAAGCAGACTAATATGCAGAAGACATTTCAAGACAGTCAAATGTTGAGGCTGTGGCATGGCTATTATTGGGGACTTTTAGCCAGATCTGTGTTGCAAATCAAGAGCAAAAAAACCAGCAATGTGATTTAATATGTTGTGAGTTTGGCCAGGGGAAAAAAGTTCCAGTGAAGCTGTAGACTGCAAAGACATAGCTGAGATCTCTATTGATGAAAAAGAACACAAGAATAAAAAAGATGGCTCGGGGCATCACGGGAAGCAGCATGTCGCTACCCTCTGCAGCCTCAAAACTGCAAAGGTGAAAGACTTTGCTTTAAGGGTACAGCCATAGAGTGTCATGTTCCAGAATGGTGGTGGCAGCTACATGAGGTTCCAAAATTGTGGCAGCTGCACCAGGTTCCAGAATGGCAGCAGCACAGATAATTTGTTCCTTACAATCAAGTTCAGAGTGCCCAGTGATCTAGGCAGTCAACCTCAATGGCCAAGAAAGAGGAAAGCCTGGCTACTCCTCCAGCTGGCAGTGGACTTTGGCATCATCCACACAGCCCTGGTTTTAGACACATGCATAATGCAAGAGTTATGAGGCTAAAAAGGCTTCCACCCCAATTTCAGAAGACATGGGAGGCCAAGCAATGTGCCCCTGAAAGGGCAGTATGTAAAGCTGTAAGTGTGAAGCCAAAGGTAGAGTGGAGTCCCAAGAAGTTGGTAAAATCCAAGAGCATGGATCATCTAAGGAAAACTGCAAGGAGGGAGCAAAGTCAGCCCAAAAGAGATGCTGTGGGAGTTAAAACCACTAGATGGAGTCACTCAAGCCTTTTGCAGCTCACAACTAGATTGCTTCAGATGCTAAATGTGGAACTCCAGGATGCTTGCCCTGCTGAATTTTGGACTTCCTTTGGTTCCATTCCTTTATAACCCCCAGTCTGTACCCTTTGGAATGGTAATGTTTATCTTGTGTCATTGAATGTTGGAAGTGTTTAACTTTCTTTTCATTTGTGTAGGGGGGTATAGCTAAGAGTTTGCCTTAGATCTTGGAGGAGAATTGGGACTTGAATTTTTCAGCAATGCTGAAACTGTTAGGATTTTGGCAACTCTTAGAGAAGGATTAAATGTCATTTCCCTAAAGGATGTGCATGAGTCTTTGGGAGGCCAGGGGTAGAATGTTATGATTTTTGTTTAAATGTCCCCCTAAAGCTTCATACAGTTGTGGAGATGGGACTTTCAAAAGGGGCTGAGTCTAGTGTTTGTGATTGGTTCATTGTCTAGTGCTGGGATTGATGCTACAAGTGCTGCACCAGCCCAGGGGCAGGTAGCCAGCATACAATAGTGGTGAAAGCTAAAATGTCTGCATATGCAGGGGGAAAGCTCTGTCTTGCCAGACTTAGAGATCTGCACTGTAACCAGGAGGCACTTAAGGTAAGGACCAGAGATATCTTGAAAATAACCACAGATATCCCCAGGAACAGTGAGGACCTGAGATCTTCTGAAAGTGAGAACATCTGAGTTCGTATCAGGAAAACCAGTATGACAATCTTCTCCAGGAGAATCAACAACACACCATCTTCCCCTCCAGTTCTCTTTTTATGCTGTTGGCAGCAATCCTCAGGTGGATCTTCCACACCCAGAACCACGCTGAGTCAGTTCAGCTAGGTGTTACAAGTTGACCATTAGTTAATCCACCACACTAATTTATAAACTGAGATGAAGATAGTTTAAAAATAAAATTATCTAAGTATCTGACTTAAAAAATTACAAAAATAAGACCAAGAAAGTAAAAGAAAGGAGATAAAGTAGAGTCAATTGATATATTTAAATTCTGAAATTACAATACAAAACAATTTTTAAAATGACCAAAGTTGCAACCTCCAGACTCAAATAATCAAAGTTATATGGAAAGATGAGCTAGAGAATGTTAGAAAAGTCAAAATAAATAAATTTATGAAACTTTAGATGTTCTCCTCTCAGGCTGCTCTCATTCTTTCATGTCAAAGAATATAACGCAAAGACATGGCAACCATGTGCACCAAGATTCCAGAAGTTACCTGGTCCCTCTTTCCAGGAAATAAATGTGCCCGAGGGCAAACCTAGAATTTGAAAGTAAAGAAAATCCTTCATATAAACATAACCTTAGTACCTTGAACTCTATCTCCACCTCATTCTTGTCAGTGTCGCAGCAACAAATCCCCTGTAGACAGACACACAGCGAATTCAGTGGGATTTGCCACATGCATCACCTCTAAGGTTACAAAATCATTCACAAATTAGAGTACTGTGCAGGTCTGGGCACTATGTAATTGTCCTCCTACTCTGACATTCGGTGATGCTGTGAGTCTATGGGAGAAATCACTGAAAAACATTTCAGAATCGAGATTTGCAGTTGAATTTAAGACTGATTAGATTTACTCCTGTGTAAGTAGCAATGAGACTCAAAAAACTAAAGATTGCTAAAGCTACATATTTATACCATTCCAGATACATATTCTCTACTTTCCTTTATCTACAAACTTAAAGTCAAAACACTAAGGAAATTGGTATCAAAACAAGATCAATATACTCTCAACATGTCAAGTTTTATTTATGAATTCTGACCCGCCTGCTAAAAAAAAAAAAACTCTAAACTAGAATTGATAGCAGAAAAAAGTGATATGTGTAACTCAACTTTTCACATACTTGTATTATCAACTCTTTCAGCTTCTGTTGTTAGTACTGGAGATTGAACCCAGGGCCTATGCACAAAGCTATATACTTAGCCTCTTTTCTTTCTTTTTTCTTTCTTCCTTCTTTCCTTCCTTTCTTCCTTCCTTCCTTTCTTTTTAAACTTTGAAACATGATCTTACTAAGTTGCCCAGGCTGGGCTTGAACTTGTGATTCTCCTGTCTCAAGCTCCAAGAGTACTAAGATTTACTGTTAACTGTTTTTTAAAAAAAATACTCTGCATTTTTCTTTAAGAGGAAGGAAGTCACTTAAAAATCTCAAAGAATTGAATTCTTGGTACACAGTAAATAAGACACATCAGTCCTAGGACATATCAGATGTGTATCTTTGACTTAGGCTTGGCAAAATGATGTAGCCCAAAGGATGTTTATAATGTTATACAAGTATGATAGTACTTCAGGGAGTTATTGGTCTGAAAACAGAAAAGAAATATACAAAACAAATCAGAATACAACCTTCGGCCTCCATCCAAGTACAACTCTACCTTTCAAAGTTCAAATGTTAACCAGCAGACCTCATGCATCAGAACCGTATGATATTTTTTAGGTTGGTGTGATTTTTATGGTTTTTTGTCACATGGCATTATTATAGCAATATTTGACATACATGCTTACTGTCAGAGACACTTATTAAGACATCTGTAACTATAAAGCATTTTTATTTAAACAAACTACACTTTTTGGTTGGGAGTATAGCACAGTGGTAGAATGCTTGCCTAGGGAGGGATGGAGGAGTGGAAGGAAGGGGAGAAGTTAAAGAGGGGAAGAAGAAGTAGGGGAAAGGGGAAGAAAGAAAAAAAATCATACTTTTCAATTTTAGAGTACTAAAAAAAAAGGAAGTCAACCATTTCAAATGATTATCAGAGAAAAAGAGTTCAACTAAGTAACTGTGACAATGCATTGCAGTAACAAAGCCCTTTTTTCTAAATGCATTATTACATATATTTTGGAGATCCTAAAATAGGCTCAATAATTAATCAGATAATGGTGAAATAAGATTGTTACTTCTGTGTTCTTCTTCTAAATCTTATGTGTCTCCAGTAAGTAAGGCTCTTCCCAAATACTCTAGTGAGAAAATATACAGAGTAATCTGTATAATTTAGGGAAGCTATGTATCACTTAGAAATTAACTAAAGGCATGTTCTGAAGACTTATTTCAAGTATCTAGTCTAAACCATTGATAAAATTATTCTCTCCATGGAAACATCTAGAATAAAGTAAAAGATATTTATACAACATTTTCTAGGAAATGCTTTAGAGACTAGATAAAACAGAAGTTCCCAAGAAAGATATGAAATCTCCATGTCAAAATCCACATGAAATTACTGTCCTTCCAAAATAGAAATTAGAGTTTTCTCTAGGGTACTTGTCTGTAGAGGTCTTTTTCTTTAAAACATATGGTCTGCAGCTGGTTGAGGAACGGCTATTTATCCTGCCATTGGATGTATATCATTATGTAAAATGCTTATGATCTGTACATCCCCAGAGTCATGTAGTGCTGTCTCTTTCATTCTCTCTCCAGAGAATGTAGAGACAGTGCATGAATAACTTTTTCCCTAGCATACACATTTGGCAGGGATGACATCACTTCCAGATGTTCTCTTATTTTTCATCTGGGTAATGATTTTTCTCATCAGAGAGTTGGAGGGTTTCTAAGTTTGTCCCCAACTGGGTATTGTGGGGAAGAATGTTGAAAGCTTTCTGGCCAGGAATGTCTCAACTATGACAACCAGATGCAGCTTCAATATGTAAAATGATTCCTTGTCCCACTCCCTTATAATTATAGAACAAACTATATGCAAAGCAATAAGATGATCGATATCTATCTCCAAGACCAACAAAAGGACTTTTAATCTAAGCAATACTGTGATTCTGCTCCCCACATGGCAGGAGATTGTTTCGTGGACATCAGTATTATGTTAGGGGTGGTATTATGTTAGCCACAGCCTTCAGGTTGATTCACACTACTGGTTTATCTCAGTTTCTTGAAAAGAAAATTTTATGGTGTAATATTTCTTTTTTGTAAGAATTTTTCCGGTCTATGCCTTGTACTCTAAGTAATAACTTTGAAGGCAATGATACACAGTGTATTAACTCATGTTACTCTTATTTTAATGCAATTTTGTCTCAATTTTCCATAAAATAAAAATAAGTACACAGTGATAGAAATATTGGATATAGTCACCGTACTTCAGAAGATATGCATTGGAATAAATTTGGCATTACTGATTTGAGGTTCTATAAATCACTATGATCTCATTGTTACATATTGTATTAAACCCATTTTCCATAATCAGGAAAATGCATTGATGAGCATAACATGAACTAGTATGGAACCAAACTACCTATGTTGACTTCAACGATGCCATCATTTCACCCAGCCAGAATAACTAATAAACCTGGAATTAAACAGAGAAGACCCACTTTCAGGGAAATTTAGATAGGTATTCCATTTATTCTTATTGATAAACCTTTGTAATGATCCTGATCAATGTAATGATCTCTGTATCTAGGGTTTATTACTTAAAATGTTTAGAATCCATTTTGAAAAGTCACAGCTCTTTAAAATTCAGTGTTTTATTTTCTCTGAATTTGTAAAATTACATCGACAATCAGTCAGCATCAATCAGTTAAAGATCATACTGTATTGTCTTACCTAGGGGACTTTAGAGACTCATTCCATAGTCAACATAGCCACAACCTGACCACTCTTGGGTGCTGCTGTTTAGCCCCATCGAGCGAAGGGATGATGTCACCAACCATGGGGCACAATGAGGGCCAGGGCGGGTGGGCACTCTGTACTCCCCCAGCCCAACGCTGGACTCATTCAAGCACTTTACATTCATGACACAGAAGAAACTGGAATGGACATTTTAACCCATGTATAAACTTTACAGCTTTCCACTACTTACCAAAGAAACATCACATCAAATGATCATTTAAGTATTCATTCTATATATAATACTACTTTGAATAAGCCAATGCATTTGTATTAAGTTTTGAGAAACACACCTCATTTTTATGTTGTGTGATAACCATAAATTACTTGGAGCCTAAAGAAAGAGCAAAAGCAAATGTAATACCTGCAACCTCTTTGACACTGGACTCTGGGTATGGTCAGACTTCTAGGAGAACCAGCTGGAAGTCTTTTTTCTTGGATTACCTCTTGCCCACCCTCTGCTCCCTCCCCAGGGTCCTCATTTTACCTTGCAGCTGACCCTTTGATCCATTCCCAGTTCCAATGACACAACAGGTTTTTCTTCTCCAGAGACCAGCATTTACAAAAACAAACATGTTTATTTACTACTAAAATTCATAAATGGCATTCAAACCCTGAAGTGTCCCTCCCCCACCCAGACTGAAATACAAAAGGTTAACATAATGAAGAGGAAAGTAAACACGTTTATTCGTGTGCCTTTTCACCAAAAAGCACAAGGTATAAAAAGCATAAGGATTTTATCAGAGCCAACTATTTTTGCAACCTTAAGGAATACCATGAACCTGCATTACATTGAGGATCTGAAGCAGCCCCCAAAGGCCTGTATTTCAAGGCTTGAACCCAGCTTGGCACTTTAGATGGTGGGCAAGCTTTAAGAGGTGGAACACAGTGGGAGATCTTAGGTCACTATTCTTGAAGGGGATGATGGGCCAAGAGGAACCTTTTGTCTTTATAAGTTTGTTATTTCAGGTATGTGTTACAGTAACAGAAAGGTGACTAATGCAACCTGGCTGTGTTTTCTCCAACAGCATCTGTTGCTATTTGTCATTACAGAAAACAAGCCCTGGCCTCAAGCCTACATTGTCAAATATATTCAATGAGCCTTTTCCTGGAGTTGATATATTTCCAGATCTACAGAATTCCCCTATATTTGCAGAATAACATATGTAATTATCTCCTGAGAAGTCAACTACTATTTGTTTAAACTTTGATCATTTAGGAGAGTTAATATTTTTCTGAAAACATACACAAAAGCTATGTATTTTTAAAAGCTTTAAATTCTTTGGGAAGAAACTGTTCAAAAGAAAAGACAAACCATGATAAGGGAAAAGAAGAAAGGGAAAAAGAAAAAATATATGTATATGCAAAAAAATTAAGACAGTTATGCAGTTAGCTTCTCTTTATTTCTTAAAAAGAATGTTTTGTGCTAATATTTAGATGAGATACCCCTATATCCTGTACTATGAATAACTACTACTAAGACAACAATATGTGATATATCAACTTTAATTATTGTTCTAACCTATTTTGAAACTCATTTTCATTGTGTTTTTATATGTTTTTCTTTTTAAAATAAAGAAAATTCTCTGAAAAATCTCCAATCTGAGAATATTGGAGTTAACAATAAACATTGGCCTTGAAGTAAATGCCTACTTTAAGTATTTATTCTGATCAAAAATATCAAACTTAAAAATATATAATCACTACTTAAAGCTGGAATTTAATAGGCATTCTGACCTTTTCAAAAATAATTTGCAGTTTAACCCAGGAAATAAGATGCCCATTTAGCAGGAGATTGTATTTTCATACTGTCCTATGTATGTAACAAGCTGAGGGACTTTAAAAAAAAAAATTAGAACAAGTGAGAAAAAAAATAGTTGTTATTCTTATTTTGAAGGCTTGAAGGGCAGATCAAATGAAGCCTGTCTACAATAATAATGATTCATGAGCTTCATCTAATGATAATCTTTAATACCTTAGAGAACAATCTTGATGGATGCAAACAGCATCAAAATCTGCTCAATGAAGGGCATTTTGAGTAAGCACATATGTGCAATTAGCAGCATTTTAAAAAAAGAAAAAGTATAAAAGTCAATCCAGCACAACCTCAAGGAAGAGAGTGAACTCTGTCATTTTAAATTTCTGAGTACTCATCCCAGTTGAGTCATTTAAGAAAAATGAGCGCTGGAAAATTTAGTTAATTTCTAAGAAACTCAGAGTTTGCATGTTTAAAATGGGACTTTGCTTAATTGTTTATTTTCTCCCTTGATTTTAAACTCTATTACATTACTGACCTTCTGTTGCTGGTTCTCTTTTGCTTTATGTGTCCATCACAATGCCTGGATCTTGGTAAAGGCAGAATGAATGTAACTAAAGAATGAACCACTCAGCAATCAATAAAGATTCTTTGTGAGTCTCGTGAGATCCAGACGCTGTTCTAATTGTTAGGTATAGGGGTTGGGTGAGGAGGCAGAGAAAAGTCACTACTCGTGTGTAGCCTATGTGCTAATGGAGAAGACAATTTAAGGAACAAATAGGAAAAGCTGACTACCTCCCCCCGGGTGTGGAACAAAGCTGAGAAAACCATACAAAATTGAGGAAGGGAAGGGAATTCTTCAGATTGTTAGAAAAGTTCTTGTTGAGAGGATGACTTTCAAGTAAAGTCCTGAAGAAAGTGACCTTCTCTCTATGCAGGAATCTATAAAGAGACTAGTGAGGTAGGATATTCAAAGGCCCTGAGATAGGAGTCTCAAGAAAGTAGCATAGAGCCAGTATCATGTACCAACCAACAGGAATGGAAGGAGAAAGGGAAGAT
Source organism: Dolichotis patagonum (assembly GCA_004027295.1). Taxonomy (NCBI): domain Eukaryota; kingdom Metazoa; phylum Chordata; class Mammalia; order Rodentia; family Caviidae; genus Dolichotis; species Dolichotis patagonum. Next base: position 6,255 of record PVJX010032184.1, on the reverse strand, counting down.
GATATTGTTAGAGAGGCACAAGGAAGGGAAAGGTCACAGAGGAGTTGTTGGTTGGAAAACAAGGACTTTGAGAGAGAGATGAGACCCTGCTGGAAGTTTCTGGACAGCAAATTGACATGTTCTGGTTCACATATGAACATGGCCATATTGTGTTAATAATAAACTATTAATAATAGACTACAAGAGGGACAGAGTGTAACTAAAATAAATATCTATCTGATGATATTTTTGTAAAGATGACTCAAAAACATATGTGACCCTTTTGTTGGGGATGTAGTTCAGTGGTAGATTATTGGCCAGCACATATACAGCCCTGAGTTTAATCCCAAGCATCACAAAAAATAAAAATAAAAATATGCCAAGCAAGGCAAACACCTGGCACTAATTGTCCTAAGCCCTTAGAGGAGAGCTGTTACTATTCTCACTGATCAAGGCTATGCCCTTTTTACAAACGCATAAACCAAGGCTCTGTGTTGTCACCATTCCCACTCACGGGAGACCACATCTTTTTTTCCAGCAGTTTAGGAGCTGGGGTGCTGAATTATGATAAGCAAGGATAATCAACAAAATCTCAAAAGCAATGAAGAGGCCCTGGCATCTAATGGAGTCATTTAGGCAAAGTGCAGCAGGTACCTTATTTATTATCCTTGCCCTGTGCCACGGCCCTGGTTCATTTAATGGCAAGGAATCAAAGGGTTGCAAGGAAGCAGGGAATTTAGCTTTTATCAAAATGTTTACATCTAAATTTCACAGTGCTAACATCAAAGAGCAGCCATTCACATCAACATCTTGCAGCAAAACACATGGGGGTGCTTTCCACTCACTCCGTATCTAATACGTTTTCCTGCAGAAAAGCCAAAAGCTACTCGAAACATGACAAAACCCATGAACCCTAATTAAATCTCTCCTTAGAACACCATCATTAGACATTAACTAGGGCTGTTTTATCCTCTGAGTAAGTAACTGATTAGTTTTATTTCTGCTTAATAAAAGAGAACCTGGCAGTTTGAGGGAAGGCCATTCAGGCAGTCCAGACTCGGCAAACATTGCACTGAGCAGACACTAGGGTGCCCTTCCACTCTCCTCTTTCCACCCACAAGTGTTGAAAGACACCTTGCTCTTAGGAAGGCCTCACCCCAGGACTGCTTCTATGATTCTCTGTAAAAATTCATCCAGCAGTAGTTTGTTGAGTGTCTATTTTGCACCAGGTACTATTGCTGGGACCAATGATACAAGAGTCAACAGACAGATACTACTCTTTGGGCACTTACTTCCAAATTCCTGTGGGTCAGAGAGAGGAAGAGTGGAGGCTAAGAAAGATAACTCATCTCTGGTCCTCTACAGAGACCCTCAACAGTGGCTTTCAGCAGGTGCGAACTGTAGCCTTCTTCCAGGAGGATAGCTCTTCGGACACACCAGGGCTTCTCCATAGAATTCTGGGGAGTCACATGCCCTTTGCAGGTGGCCTGGTCACCTATCACATGTGTGCTTGTGTCTGTCTCTTTAATACTGAATGAAAAGTGGTGGGAAGACACCGGAGACAAGCTGGAACTCTGTCCATGATAAACAAAGTAGAATCCAGGAATATCAGGGGTTTTTTTATCTTCTAAAGTATCTCCTGAAATTTTACTGTCTTTTGTTAATTATTATTGTCCCTATTCTGATTTTAGTTTCTACTATTTCCACATCATCTGAGGCTAGTGTTTCCAGATGGTGCTCATTAGTTTTGCCCAATATACAACACACATTTGGGTGACTATTCAAAAGCACTTCCTCATTCCCCCTTATTCCAGAACCCACATTTTACCCAGAGATACCCTTCCCCATTGAAGATGCTGTTGTGGTTTATGTCTAGAGCTTCCTATAAAGCTTCATCAGGTCCTAAGTGAAGATTTTTAGAGGTGGTTGCATCTAGAGTGTGCAATGCTGGAACTGATCCTTGGTGCAATGCTAGGATCAAGGGCAGTAGGATTAAGGGTGTTAGTGCCACCTGCCCTGAGTAGTCTAGATGAGACAAAGGGGAAGAAAGATGCTGTTAAGGTCTCTTGTTGCATTTGCTACCTTCCTCCTGCCATGAAATGGTGCCCCTCTGCCATGTGCCACCCTGCCTTGGAGCCAACCAATTATGGATTGAAACTTCTATGAGCTCCAAGCCAAATAAACCTTTCCTTCTTTAACTTTGGATGCTGGGTATTTTGTCTTGGCAAAGAGAAAAGTAACTAAGACAGATGCTGGGCAAAGTGACAGGAAATTCAGTTCATATTCCACTGATGGTATTACCAGGAAGCATTAATATTTTCAGAGTGGACATATGATCTAAGATGGCTTAATCAGACTAGATGGAAGTTGTCCATAGTAACAGGAGAAGTTTCCAGCTTTTTCACTCTCTCAACTGCTAGGTAAAACCTACAGATTAGAGTTAACATTGAGTGGGAGAAATGGAGCCCACTACAGAGCTCTTAAAATAAATCAACCCTAAGGCTATAAGAGATGGTTAGTATCTTTATTGTCTAAGACAATCTCAGTCAGGTGCTCTATTACTTGCAGCCCAAAGCATTCAACCACATATACAATGGAATTGTCACAGCTTTGGGCAAGTTTAGGTTTCATTTGCAGTCAAGATTGCAAACAAGAAGAGATTTTCACATCACAGGATCTTTTCAAACCACTCCAGTTTTTATGACATGAAGAAAGTAACCCTGCTAGGAAACAAACTTTGATCCTGGATGGAAACATGAACACAGAGCTCTCAGGTTAGAGTCTAACACTGCAGATGATTGTGTTATAGTATTACTTTGGATACTCAAAGACAGAATTTAAACAAGTTCCTAAGTAAAAACCATATTAAAGAAACAGGATTCTGAAATGAAATCTCTGAAGACAGCTTAACTATGCAGGATGAGAACAACTTGGGATGTAAGAAAAAAATCTAGATAAGAGTACAAATATTCCCTACAACTTCTAATCTCAATTTTCAATGAGGCAAAATAGGAGGTAGATAACAGTAATTGCTGTGTGTGTTATGTATCCTATTATATCATAGAATATATCTAGCATATACATAATTTTTTTTTTAGAGTATCCAGTCATTCATGGCAGATCCTGGACTTAAGCCCATAAACTCTATGTATTATTATCCTATATTGATAGATCAAGATAAAATTCTGCATTGTACATTGTTTGCAAAATGGCTGCATTGACTTCTCCCATCCCTGGAAGCATACAGCTCTGGGAAGTGACTTTGCCACGTTTCATTCAGAAAGAACAATTTCCCTCCCCTTATTACGGGTCAACCTTGTCCAGTGATTTCTTATAGACAGTAGAATACAAAAGTGACCCTATGCAATGCCAAAGCCTTGTAGCTACCCCAATACTGCCATGGAGAGAAGCCCAGGCCAGCCTCCTTGAGGGGGCCTCTGGGTTAAGATGCCTGCCTGCCCTCAGGGGCCCAGCCTCCCAGACAGAAGCCTGGGGCAGGTTCTGAGCTCATTCGGCACCAGCCACCAGCAAGCCCTCAAGTCAGCCCAGCACTCACAGTACCCATGTCAGTGACCCGAGGGAATCCTGCATAATAGCATCCACCTGCGCCCAGCACAGAATTGTGATCAAATAAATATTTTTTTTTTATTCACTACCTTTTGAGGTAGAAAACTGATAAGCCTTCCTGTCTGTTTTAGTCATAATTGTGGTCCAAAATCAAGTAAAAAAAAAAAAAGCTTCTTCAAAGAAGCATTTTATTTCTTCCTTTTTCCCTCTCATTTGTTGCACAACATGTTATGCTATCAAAAAATATCTTAGTGAGGTCTCCAGGTATACAGAGCCATCCTGGAAGAATGTTGACCTCCTGTTCAGTAGAAGTTCCAGTTCCCTCCATTCTGTGCCTGACCTGTGGCTTGACTTCATGAATACTGACCCTTCTATTCCCACCTTTCCTGCCGTGGGTCACAGGAAATACCTCCCATGATTGAAGCTGGAGTGAAAGATATGTTTCTATTCCAGCCATGGCAGTCCACAGTGACGACACCCCACCACCCACCCACGCAGTCATTTATGCTCACCTCATAGTGGTCTTTGGTGAGCCGGTCTGAGACACGGTGTGCACATGCTGTGTTAGTGGTGAGCTCAAACAAATGACTTACAAGACTGTTTACTTATCCCTGTAATCACTTGATTTAGAAGTGAACAGATGAGGGTGCCCCAGCAGATACATTTATTCTTCTACTCTAATTTCTGGTTCACTCATCCAGTCTCTACTGCCCTGATAGCACTGGGTTCAGATATCATATCTTTTGAATTCACTTTCTACTTTCTAAAACCTCCAGTCAATTCCAGAGTATTTACCTCTGAGTTAACTCAAAATGTCCCCCCTCCTTTCAGCACAATCCTTACTCTGGACACTCAGCCTAAAGGCTCTCTACCAGGATTTCCTCTAAACTTCCACCCCACTGTCTGTGAAGCCAGCCTGCTCATTGGAGGATGTTTAGCAGCATGTCTGGTCTCCACTTCCTAGATGCGACAATCAGTTTTCCAGATAGTGACATATGTCCCCTGGAAGTCGAAATCGTCTCCATGTAAGAGTTACTGCTCTACATGGTGCATTCTCAATGATGGTGATATCACCTGCAAAAGCATAAACATTGATTCCAGGGGTGAGGAGAGAATTGAAAAATCTTACTTGTTCCCATGATGCATGGCCCTCCAAAGGACCACAGTACAGGAGCGTTATGCACATCTGTGACACAGACTTCATAGAGATGGGAGAGGCAATTAAGGAAAAAGGTCAGAATGACTCCTGGGGAGAACAATAAAGAAAGAAGTGAGTGAAATATCTGAGACCAACAGTGGGATGTAAGGTCTCACACAACTCCTTTACTGTGCCGGTTGAAGTAGGAGCTAAAGGGGCCACCAACCTTTACCCTAGATAGTATAGAATTCACTTCAGCTGTATATTTCTTTTGCCATGACAGGATCCAAAGGTGGGTCTCACTGAAAGTGACTTGGGCAGGTTTTTAGGAATTCCCATCTCTGTATGTGGATAAACGTCCTCTAGCTTCCTCCATTGAACCACACACAACACTTTCCTGCTGGGGTGCTCAGTGCCTGGGAACATCTCCTGGGGAGGATTATGTTAGAGATGACTTTAGCATGGCTGCCTCTATCTCTTCCACACTACCCAGCAGCACAGGCGACTCCAGCCACCTCCATCACCGCACCTCTCCCAAACCGAGTCAGCCCCAGGAATCTATGGCAGGGCCTACAAAGAGCTCTCTGTTTAGCTAACAAGATACAAGACAGCCTCAGAAAGGAACAGCTCATGGCTCAGCCAGCTTCCAGGTTTTGAGTGACACCAGGCACTGCCTCACAAGCACACAGTTCTCCAAGGGGTCATAGAGCTGCTCTGACCTGCCATGTAGAACGCATGTCTTCCTTCTCCAGCTTCTGTCCTGTTTCACTGAAAGCCCTTGCTCTGTGGCCATGAAAAGATTTCACAGCTTGGCTACCTTTTAATAAGTGCTATGTCTAAAATCTTGCTGCAAAATGCTCTGCCCTCAATTACGGGGAGGCATTAACAACTTTGAAACAACAGGACAACATTCATTACATGCTCATTGATACAACCCATTAGATTATCATGACTATTTGGAGAGGGAAGTGTTTTCCAGTTGGCTGAAAAATTGGGGGATTATAAAGAGTTCTGCAAGCTGATTAGTATTCTTTTTCATGCATTCAACAACATTTAATGAGCACCTGTCAGGAAAACCCAAGGACATTGCAGGCAACAAGAAAGGCAAGGTCTCTGCTCTCCTGGAAAACAATCCAGTGAGGAGCATAACCAACAAATTATTAATATCAGATTGCAGTAAGTGCTATGGAAACAGTAAGACACAATGTAGCAGAGTTAAGGGTTGGGGTAGCTCTGCTGCCTGGATTGAGTGATACAGAAATGTTCTTTAGGAAAATATTGGAGCTGAATTCAGAATAAAATAAGACTCAGTCTTTCCCCTGCTCCCAGTAGAGGACATTAAATGTCTAGACCAAGTTACATTCTTCAAAATATAAAAATATTTTGAGAAAGGGTCTCACAAAGTCACTAAGTTGCCCAGGCCAGGGCTCAAATTTGTGACTTTCCTGCTTCAGCCTCCCAGAATGCTAGGATTGCAGGCTTATGTTACCACGCCTGGATGAAGCATCTTGTGAAGGAAGACCTTGGGGAGAAGATCAAGCCCAAAAGCACTGAGCAGGAGTAAGCAGGCC
>PVJX010032183.1:6803-20714 GCA_004027295.1 Dolichotis patagonum | reverse complement strand
TACACTAAACTAAAATCTAAATGGATCAAGGATCTAAATATTAAAACAGAAACACTAAACCTGCTAGAAGACAAAGTAGGTAAAACCTCAAAAATATATGGGTAGGAAGAGAATTCATGAATAAGAACCACAGTACACGGGAAGTACTTCCAAGAATCAATAACTGGGACCACATCTTATTAAAGAGTTTCTGCATGTCAAAAGAGGTTTCCAGCAGACTGAAAAGAAAACCCACAAATTGGGAAAAAATCTTCATGGACAGTGCCTCAGACAAAGGCCTTTTGTCTAGTACTGATAAAGAATTAAAAAAAAAATCAGACCCTCGAAATTCAAAGACCCAATCCAAAAATGGGCATCTGAAATGAATACACAGTTCTCAGATGAAGAAATACGAATGGCAAATAAATACATGAAAAAATGTTCATCATCATTAATCATGAGAGAAATGCAAATTAAAAACACACTGAGATTCCATCTCACTCCAGAAAGAATGGCCAAGATAGAAAACACTACCAATAACAAGTGTTGGAGAGGCTGTGGGGAAAAAGGAACTCTTCTACACTGTTGGTGGGAGTGTCAACTGGTGCAACCACTGTGGAGGTCAGTCTGGAGATTCCTCATAAAGCTGGGTATGCAAGTCCCATTTGACCCAGCTATTCCGCTTCTAGGCATATTCCCAGAAGAACTGAAAACATCATACCCCAGTGATATATGTGTACCCATGTTTATAGCTGCACAATTTTTAATAGCCAGATCTTGGAAACAACCTAAGTGCCCATCAATTGAGGATTGGATAAAAAAGTTGTGGCATTTTTATACAATGGAGTACTACTCAGCTATAAAGAATGATCACATTGAGATATATATAAATAAATGGACATGGCTTGAGACCATTCTCTTAAGTGAAATAAACCAAACTCACATGTGTAAATACCATATAATCTCCCTAATGTGAGATTTGATAAGAGCATATAAGACTTTATGGTAAGCATGAGGCCCCATCTCATAGCTTAGAAGTCTTTCAAAGTTTTAAATCATCAGGTGGAATGGTGTTATCTTGTTTTGTTTGACTATATCATACTTGATGATGTGAATAGCTGTTCTCAAGAAAACAAAACATTATGACAGGTATTGCTGATTTGATATTATCCTTCTTAGAAGTCCCACCATGCTTTTTTTGTTCTACTACCATTGATTCTATCTATCACATTGTGTCTTATTGGAATTTGAATATCTGTGATAGTTCAAACAAATTTTTTTCTTTTTTTTTATCAAAAATGAGATATTATAGTACCCATTAATCATTTTCTGTTAGTCGGTTCAGAAATCCCTGTAATTCTTTCACTCTATGCATGGCTTTATACTGTTGTGATATGTTTGAGATTATTGTATTGAAACTATGCTCAACTATAGCAGAGTAAGAGATATGGTGTTAGCTACTGTTGATGTCCAGTTGACTTAATGTAAAGTACTGTGTTGCCTATGTTGCCCTGTTCTGATCTGCTCTGTACTGCCCCCTTTTGTTTTATTCTCTTTCAAATAAAAAAAAAACTAGACACATACTTATCACTATGTTCTAAACTTAAATCTAAATAGATCAAAGAACTAAATACTCAAACAGAAACACTAAATCTGTTGGAAGACAAAGTCAGTAAAAATTTCAAAGATATAGGAGTAGGTATAGAATTCATGAACAAGAATCAAAGTACACGGAAAATATTTCCCAGAATCAATGACTGGGACCACATTGTATTAAAGAGTTTTTGCAAGTTAAAACAGATTTCCAGCAGAGTGCAAAGAAAACCCACCAATTGGGAAAAAATCTTAATGGACTGTCCCTCAGAAAAAGGATTTGTGTCTAGAACTTGTAAAGTATTAAAAAAAATTAGACCCTTGAAATTCAAAGACACAATCCAAAAATGGACATCAGAAATGAATACACAGTTCTCAGATGAAGAAATATGAATGGCAAATAAATACATGAAAAAATGTTCATCATCATAAGTAATGACAGAAATGAAAATTAAAACCACCCTGAGATTCCATATAACCCCAGAAAGAATGGCCAAGATAGAAAACACTACCAACAACAAGCCTGTGGGGGAAAATGAACTCTTCTTCACTTTTGGTGGAAGTGTAGACTGTTGCTACAACTGTGGCAGTCATTCTGGAGATTCCTCAAAAAGCTGGGTTTGGAAATCCCATTTGACCCAGCTATTCCACTTCTGGGTTTATTCCCAGAAGAACTGAATACATCAGGCCACAGTGATATATGTGCACCCATGTTTAAAGCAGCATAATTTGTAATAGCCAGATCTTCGAAACAACCTAAGTGTCGATCAACTAAGGAATGGCTAAAAATGTTGTGTTATTGTTATACAATGGAGTACTACTGAGCTATAAAGAATGATCACATTGAGATATTTATAAATAAATGGACACCACTTGAGGCCATACTCATACATCAACTAAACCAAACTCATATGTCTAAATATCATATAATCTCCCTAGTGTGAGAGGTGGTAAGTGTATATAAGATTTTATGGTAATCAGTATTCCCCATTACATAGCTCTGAAGTCTTTCAATGTTTTAATTCATCAGTTGGAATGGTTTTATTCTATTTTGTTTGACTTTTTTATGCATGATGGTATGAGCAGCTGTTTTGAAGAAAACAAAACATTATGACAGTCATTGCTGATTTACTATCATCTTTCTTAGAAATCCTACCATGCTTCTGTTCTTCTATTAATATCAGTTCTATCATGGTTTGTCTTACTGATATTTTAATATTTGTGATATTGTAAACAAATACTTTATTGAAAATGAAATATTGTAGTAGCCATTGATCATTCTCCACTTTTCAGTTCAGAATGTGCTGTAATTCTTTCATTCTCTTGAATGGTTTTATACTATGTTTTTATGTTTGATATTATTGTGTTTGAAACTATGCTCAACTGTAGCAGATAAAGAGATATTTTGATAATTACTGTTAATGTCTGGTTGTCTTATTGTAGAGTGCTGTGTTGCCTGTATTTTTGTGTTATAATCTGCTTTGTTCTGCCATCTTTTGTTTTATTCTCTTTAAAATACAAAAAAGAACACAAAATCACTGTTGGGTAATAGAAAAAAACAAATGTAATAAAAGAATTTCAGATCCTATTTAAAGAAATCAGATAAAAAATAGAGAATCATTAGAAAATGGAAATATTGAATGAAAATTTTAAGAAAGCTTTACAATTTATGAAACATATTTAAATAGATATTCAATAAAAAATTCCACTGAAAGCTGTTGAAACATCTTCATGGAAACTGCAGATAAAATTTCAGATCCTGGTGGTAGGTTTCCTGGTAGTGACTGAAAAAGAAGTATCTTTTAAAATAACAATTAAGAAGGCAAGGATACAATGGTTGCAAGATGACACAAAGTAAAATAAGTGTAACAAACATGAGAAAAAAGTAGAACAAATAAGATTATTTACCAATGTAATATCATAAAACTTCCAAAGCATGGGAAAAGGACCTGACATACAAATAAGTTCGACATTCAGAACTCCAATTAGCCATAAAGAAAATAAATATGGAGATTGGTGAAAACATGGCAGACTGGTAGGCAGCAGGATATGGAGCATCTCTGAAAGAGAAAGCTCAGATGCCAGAATAGAACATCTTGGAGAGATCCAAACAGATGTATTCACCCCAGGAAGAAACTGAAGGGGAATGAGCTGTTCGACTATGAATTCCTAGGGCTACCATTAGTGAAGCTAAGATCAGTGAACACAGTACTCTTGCTACCTGAATTCATACCCAAGATTGACTTGAGAGTCCAAATCAACACCGATGTGACTGGATTGAGCAGTCTGGAGCGTGGAGCTGAACCAGCTTGTGCAGGACTAGCCTGATGCTAGTTTACTTGTGACAAACCCAGGGGCACTGTGGATTTGCACCATAGCTGTGCTGAAGTGGGAGGTCAGGAGGCCCAGATGAGAACTTAGCCAGAGAGTAACCAACATTAAACCACAGTCAGTGTTGGATATAAGACTCTCCAATATGAAAATGGAAACCAACAGGAAGACATGTTGGAGTCCAGCAGGTCAGCCCAAACTCAGTAAGGCAGTGACTTCAGTTGGTTGCCTCCCTCACAGAGCAGGTTGTGGGATCTGATTGGCCTGGTTCACACTCCTGGCCAGGACACAATGAGCCATCCCAAACCAATTCCTTAAGCACAGCATGCCCTGACACAGTGAAAGCCCACAAAGGTTGATTGGCCCAGAGAGCAGGAGCCAGCATACACTGCCCTTGCTTGCACTACAGTCTCTGAGAGCAGACTGGAGAGGGCAGAATCCCCTAGCTTGCATGCTCCAGGAGAACCCTAACCAACAATAAATGAGGCTTGGAATTACACTATACACTTGTATGGAAGGAACCAAAAACATAATGAGAGAGAGAAATATTAAAAAGCTGCCAGCCTCAGTCCTGGGAATATTGATCCAGAAGAGGTAACTACAAAAGAGATTGGGGGCAGAAAACATACAACATCAAACATGGCATCAGAGGACATAAAGAGATATCTTCTGGACCTCATAAATGAGATCAAAACTGAAATATGAATTCAAGTTAAGCAAGAGATAAGTAGATTAATAAAAGAAAGGTTAAGCACCTCTCAAGAAGACACCGATGGAAGAATGGAGGAACACAAAATGAGAGAAATGTTCAATGAAAAATATAAAGAAAACCTAGAATATGTGAAGCAGATTCAAAGAGATTACCAGCAAACTAAAAACTCCATTGAAAGCTGGCAAAATTGCTTGAAAGAAACTAAGGATAGACTATCAAAATTGGAAGACAGGCTTGTAATATGTGATCATGAAAGAGAAGATCTCTTAAAAATAACAAGGAAACAGGCAGTAACAATACAAAAGCTAGAAGATGACAAGAGGATCTATAACTTAAGAATAAAACATGTGAATGAAAAAGCAGGATTCAAAACAAAAGAATAGCAAAGGCTATTCACAGAAATTATGAAGGAAAACTTCCCAAGCATAGAAAAATAAATGATATGCATATGTATGAAGCATACAGAAATCCAGCCACCTACAGCCAAAGCAGAGCTACACCCAGATACATAATAATCAAGATCCCAGATATTCAATATAAAAACAGAATAATAAAAGCCATCAGAGAAAAGAAACATCACTGATAAAGAAAAACCATCAAAATCACTGAAGTCTTCTTGATACAGACCATCAAATCAAGAAGCACTTGGAATGAAGTAATTCAGGCCCTGAAAGAAAATAACCTCAAGCCAAGAATGATGTATCATGCAAAACTCTCTCTTGAAATTAATGGCGAAGCAAGATGCTTCCATGACAAAGAGGAACTGGGAGAATTTGTCACCACCAATCCAAGCCTACAAAAAATACTGAAGGACATTGTAGAGAGAGAGAAAAAGAATATGAGAATTTCAGGAGCAGTAGTAGAGAGGTCTCAATAAAAGGGGCAGACAGTGAAATGAAAGAGAAAAATAGACAACCAAATGGCAGAAAAATAGAATAGCAGAAATGAGGCAGAGAAGATTGCCTATAATCACTAGCATAGATGGCTTTAATATACTGACAAAAAGAAGTAATATACTGACAAAAAGGCAGAGTAGATCAGGAGATAATGTCCATCAAGATGCTCTGTATTGAAACCATAATTAACCTGAAAGAGAGTTTATGGACAGAAATTCAGATATGAGAGGACAATGCTCTATGTGACAAGGAACCAGAGAAAAATGGGGGCAACTTGGCTGGTGCCTGTGGATGGGTTGAAAAGACAGGATGCTTTTGTGCAGTAGAGAACTACTCAGCTGTAATGAAGGAAAATCTGGAGACTTTTATAGGTAGAGGAATACAACTCACAATCAAGCCCAGGAGTCAGAAGATTCAGAACCAGTTAGGATAAATAGCAGGTTGCTCCCCCATTTTAAAAACAGGGGGATTCAATGGGACCCAAAATAAGCAGTGCACCATGTGGGAATGAAAGGGGAAGAATTGTCTTAAAAAGCAAGGCAGAGGATATTGTTAATAGGGTAAGATTTAAAATCTACATTATTATCACCACCCTGCTTAGATGGATTAAATTCTGTTCCAGTTTGTTTACTTACACTAGATTTGAGGGCACAGTCAGCTATCCCCAAAATAGTAGGACATATTATGCTCATCATCCTTAATTTCCTATCAACTTAATCTGAATCCCTATATAACATACTGTCTTGTTATGACTGATCTTATTTGAATCTCATTTGTTAAATTGCTGTTTGGTGTTGATTGATTTTGTTCAAATCTGTTATGATTGATAGTACAAAGTCTGAAAGTGTGAACAGCTATACTAAGGATGACAAAGTTCACTGGGATGCCCACTCTGGTTTGATTATTACCTGCTTTTGAAGTCTTATAATGTCTCCAATGCTTTGTTTTTATCAATGTTGTTATATGCTGCTGAGACATCATGGTAACCTTTGTAGATCACCTTATATTGTGGTTTTATATAACTTTTTTGCTTCATGCTTTTCTCAGAATTTTTTTGTTTTGTCTTGCTTTGTTTTGTTTTTCCCACTACAGAAATGATAGATATACATGTAGAGATTCATGCATGTGTAGAGCTTATAAATAGTTTATGAGAACCAACTATATAACACATGTTGAAATGAACAACTACTTTGAAGAAAAAGAGATACTCCAATACCCAGTGCTTATTCCATAATGTCATAATGTGAATTCCAGCAAAACTATCACTTTTTGTTCAAAGTGATCTTAGCTTGCTTTGCCTTGTTTAAGTTCAATGCAGATAAAGGTATGGACAGCTGTTTTGAGTGGAATGAGAGACACTATGACAGCCATTCTTGGTGTCTCTATTGTCTGGTCTTGAGGATCTCAAGCACCTTCCTTATCCTGTTCAGATCATTTCCATACTATGTTGTTTTGTGTGAATTCCCTGTATGTGAAGACATGGACAACTATTTGGAAGAAAACAGGAGTCAATGATAGATTGTCTTGCTTTGAAATTTTTGTTCCTTACATTGCTTTCTTGTGCTTCACTTTGTTCTATTTTGTTGTGTTTAATTTTACCTTTTTAATATATTTGCATGTATGTTTAAGTGTGTAAAACCTAAGACCATATTAATATTTTTGTTAGATCAAGGAGCAGAACTGTTAACAGTCTCACTGTTTGAAATTCTACTTTGTATATTTTAATTTTGTAATTTGAACAACTATTTCAAAGATGTCAGTATGTAATTTATGAAGTAATGATTTCTTAGTGGTTTTTTTTGCTCTTTTTCTTTTTTCCTTGGAACTCTGTATTGTTACTACTCTTTATTCTGTTTTATTTTGGTTTGGTTTTTTATTTAAATGAAAATTTTAAAAAGAAAATAAATCTGTGATAAAACATACAATAGTCAAGATTGCAGATATTCATCATAAAAGCAGATACTAAAAGCTGACAGAGAAAATAAACTGTCTATAAAACAAAAGCCATCAGAATCACAACGGGCTTCTCAAGACAAACTATCAAGTTAAAAAAAAACTGTGAGTGAAGTATTTAAAGTCCTGAAAGAAAACAGTTTCCAAATCAGATTGATGTACATTGCAACATTATCTTTGAAAATTGATGGAAAAACAAGATACTTCTATGACAAATAATAACTAAAGGAATTCACATCCACCAAACCAACCCTACAAAGAATACTAAATAATATTTTAGAGAGCAATAAAAGTGACCACAGTTCTTCAGCAGTTAAGTCATGAGTTTATCTGCTTGCATAGGTGTTTATGTCTCATTCAAAGACAACCCTTTGGGTGTTAACAAATAATTATAATTTACATTATTACTTATCTTGCATATTAATATCAATAATGTCATTTACTTATATTGAATAATATATTAATGTTGTTTTATTATGCAATATAGCTATTGTTATGGATTAAAACTTGATGGTCAACTTAATGTCTGCTGGATTACATCAGCATGATGTTGAGCATAGCTATCCCGAGGAAAGCTGCCAGCATAAATAGAGATGTGGAGAAGTAGATGTTTTGCATTAAGACACTGAGGCATTGTGGGTTCTCCTACATGTTGCTGTTTGAGCCATTGGGTCTCCTGGAGAAGCTCTGGGCCTCACACTGAGCATTGCTTCCTGTATCCAGAGGGGAAGACATATGCAACTTGGTCCCTAGGATGAACTTTTCATAGTGGCTTCCTGGCATGTACTCGACTATGCTTATTGTCAGAGGAGCTTGAGACCTCTTTATTGGTGAGGATGGTTGTGGTGCTTCTCAGGACAGGCCTGGTCTTTGTTGTAAGTGTGATTTCTAGGCTCCAGCATAGAACCTTCAACCTAATAGCACAGCTTTTTCACCCCACTGGCACAGACTTTTTAAGTTTCCACCACTCACGTTTGTGCCTTACCAGCACAGATCTATAAAAGAGATTTGTGTGAGCCCTTCTTGTGGGTTCTAGACCTCCATCTGGACTCGTGGGTGGCACTATCATGAGCTCTGGGTCTTCATCTAGAATCGTGTGGGACATTGCTGTGGGATTAATATTCTATGTCTGTACTGTTGTGGATACATTTCCTGCATTTTCTTGTGTTAACTGGGTGAGTGGCATAAAAGTAATATTATAAACTCCATGTCCTGATTCTAATTGTTCTTTGCACAACTCCTTGCTACAACATCTATCATGTGTTAAAACAAATGTGCCAAAGTATCCATCTGGATGATCTTAACTGTGGCTTAGTTGGAAGATGGGTTCTAGGAAGCATGGCAAAGGTATATTACTAAGCAGAGAATCCAATTGAATGGAACAGAAAAGTAGGCAGCCAGTAGTAGGAAAATAGGCAGAGATGAGCCAGTGCATGCTGGCCATAACAATTAATGTAGATGGACACAATCTACCTATTAAAAATGGACAGGCATAGTGGATCAAGTGAAAGAATAGGTCAATATACTTTACAGCAAAAATACATTTAACATGAAAAGAAATGCAAAGATTGAAAGGCAAAAGAGAGAAAAATTTCTCCATTTGACAGGAAACAATAAAAAAGTTGGGGTTGCTTGAACATCAACCAGAGAATGGATAGGAAAGATAAATTATTGTTACACAGTGGAAAGATACGCAGCTATAAAGAAAGATAACTTTGAAGCCCTTGTATGGAAATGAATACAATTTGAGATCATACTCATGGGTGAAATATGTCAGTCATATGGATGAACATCATGTTGTCCCCCTAGTATAAAAAACTGAAGGAGTTAGTGAGATAAAAATACATAATAAATATTTTGAAAGGGATAGGGGAGGACATGCCTAAGAATGGAAGGCAGTAACCATTGTTAATTTCTAATTACATTGTTTTAAAATCCTGTATTTTCATTGTTCAGTTCTGTTGGGCTTTATTCTCTTTTACTTTGTCTTATGTTATTACATCTGATGGTATGGGCAGCTGTTAAAATGTTAATAAAATATAAAATGTAGCCATTGTTTGTTTCCTATTATCTTGTTTTAAAGTTTTATATTGCTTTCATTGGTTTGATTGGATCTATTTTATTGTTTTGTTTTGTTTGATTTTATTATGTCTGATTCTACAGGCTGCTACTTTGAAGAAAACAGAAATATTGTAAAAGCCATTGTTGATTTCATATGATCTTTTTCTGAAGTCTTATATCACATTCACTGTTGTATTTTGATTGACTCTGTTTTGTTTTCTTTTGTTTGGTTTTATTCTCTTCAATATAAAAAAGGGAAAAAACATTCTAGGCAGAAATTCAGCTTCAGAAGAAATGTTAATAATATTATTATTTTTAAAATTGCACATCCAATTAAACAATCTGCAGAATGAACAGGTAACATACAGAACAGGAATAATTCTTGGCTGTTATTATTCATATGACAAACTAACACATAGAATAGATGAATTTTTTTATTTTAAGGACAAAAAACCCCCAGAAAACAAGAAACAATTGAGAAAGCGACAAAAACAAAATTATGACCACAACAGTAAAAGCCACAAAACAATGTTAACAGAAGTTTTCAAAACAATACGATAGAAATTTAGTAATTGTTGGTATATTTCATATTGTTATCATCAAAATAATTTCTCAGCTTACCAAATACAGACATGCAAGACTGATCAAGCAATAAAATTTCTCTTTGAGAAGTTTCTTTCCCCTTTAATATACCTACTGTAACTTTATGATAATATTTACATTCAGTTTTTTTTATTTAGGGAGAAATACAGTGATTACACAACTAAGTCTGATTTATTTCAATTATGAGTATATGAGTTGAAACCATTTACCTATAAAGGCCTCATTAATCATTCTTTATGACTCATTGCATTATATAAAAACACCATATCAATTTTATATACTTCTCAGTTCATAGCCATTAGGGTTGTTTCCTAGATTTAAGTACTACAAATTCTGCTGTTGTAAATGTGTGTGATGACATAATATTGTGGTGTTATGTTTTCAGTTCTTCTGAAAAAATGCCCAGAAATGCAATAGCTGGATATAAAGCACCTATAATCTTCATTTTTTTTAGGAGTCTCCATACTGTTGTCCAAAGTGGTTGTAGTCCAGCAAAATATGGAGAAGTGTTTCTTTTTCTACACAGCCTCCCCAGAATTTGTTATGTGTTAATTTCATGATAGGATACATTCTTTTCTTGAGTTAGATGATATCTTGGTGTAGCTTTCATTTGCATTCTTTGAATAAAAAATAATGTGAAACATTATTTCATATATTTATTTGCCATTTGTATTTCTTCAGCTGAGTATTGTGTGTTCATCTCATATGTCCATTTTTGGAGTTGGTTTTAAATTTTGGTGGAATTATTTCTTTTTTGATTCTATATACATTCTATATAAATGTCCTTTGTTTGAGAGACAGTTGGTTAAAATCTTTTCCCTATCTGTAGCATTTCTTTTCACTCAGTTTGTGATTTCATTTGGTGTGCAAAAATGTTTTATAAGATGAGATCTCAGTTGCAGATTTGTTGAAGTACTTCCTGTGCATTTGGATTTGGTTAGTGAAATATTTGCTTACTTCTATATCTTCAGAATTTTTATTTATTTTGTCTATGTCATTTTGTTTATGTGTTAATGTTTATATCTTTGATACATTTTGACTTTAGCTTAATGCATGGCGATAAGCATGGGCCTTGTTTAAGTTGGGCATATAGCAAGCCAAGTTTCACCATTTATTAAAGAGGCCATGCTCTTCTAATGTAATTGTCAATACAATTGACCTGTTGTCTAAGATGAGGTGGCTGAGTATGTTTCTAGTTATGTCTATCTTTTGTTTTGTTTCATTGTTCTTCTGGTCTGTGTGTTTGTCTGTACTGTGATGATTCAATTATTTCAGCTTTGTAATGTAAATTCAGGTCAGGAATCATGATGCTTATATTTGTTATCAAGAAGTGCCTTTGCTGGTCTACCTCTTCTATTATTCCAAATGAATTATTTGAATGGTTTCTTTAGTTTTGTGTGGTATGCTACTGGCATGTTGACTGGGACTGCATTAAAACTGTTTTAACAAATTTGGATGTAAGATCATTTTCACAAAGTTGGATCTTCAACTTCATGATCAAGGGATATCTTTTCATTTTCTGAATTCCTCTTCAATTTCTTTTTACAGGGTACTTTAATTTTTAATTTATAAATCATATATTTCCTTTGATAAATTTATTCCTATGTATTTCATATATTTGGGATGCTATCAATAAACAAGTGAATTTCCTAATTTCTCTCTCAGTGAATTTATTTTTTGTGGATAGGAATAATATTGACTTTGTACCCAGCTGTGTGACTATTTTCTTATTAGGTCTAAAATTCTGTGGTTGGAGATTTTAGGTCCCCTGTGCAGAATATCATGTGTTCTGTTGATAACAATATTTTAACTTCTTCCATTTTTATTTTTATTCCTTTCATTTCTCTCTCATATAATTACTCTGGATAATATTTCCAGAACTATATCGAATAGGAGGTTTGATAGTGGTCACCCTTTCACTGTTCCTGATTTTAAAATGAAAGCTTTCAATTTTTAACCACTTAATACAGTGTTGTCTGTATTAGATGATAGATGTTATATGATAAATGACTTTTATCAGATTAAGATAAAGACAACCTATTCCATTTTTCCTCTTTTAAAAAAATTATATCATTAATGAGTGTTGAATTTAATGAAAAGCTTTTTCTGCATCTATTGAGATAATTATATGATTTTTGTCTTACTCTGTCTCAATATATTGTATTATACTTTTTGATTTCTGTATGTTGAAAAATTCTTTTATTCCTTGGATGAAACTCTTGTTTGTTATTTATAATCACCTTGATGATTTATTCCATTATATTTGCTAATGTTTTATTGATTATTTTGTCATCTATCCTCATTAATGGGATTGGCTATTTCTCTGGTTTTTATACAAAGATAACATTTGTTTCAAAGAATGAATTAGGAAGAATTACTTCCACTTGAGTTTAATGAAAGATGTATAGGTATAAATCATCTGTAAATTTCTTGTAGCATTCAGCTATGAACCCATCAGGTCCAGGGCTTTTCTTTGTTTGTAAGTTTTTAATTACATTTTGAATTTCATAAACTCATTTAGTTTTTCAGGAGTTTCACATATTCTTGATCCATGTTTGGGTATTTCAAAACCTTCTAGAAATCTGTTCATTTTTTTCTGTTTTTTCTAGCATGTGAGAATAAATTTTTTTAGAAACCATGTATTGAGGGTCTGTGTTTCCACAAGATCTGTGGCAATTCCACCATTTTCATTCCTTATTACACGAGTTTGAGTTTTTTCTTTCTTTTCATTAATAAGTTTGTATATGGGTTTACCAAATTTTATGCACTTTTTCAAAGAACCAACTACTTGATTTATTAATTCTTCATATTTTTTCTTTGTATCAGTTGTGTAAATTTTGGCTGTGATATTTAGAATTTCTTTTCTCCTTTCAACTTTGTGTTTCCCTTTTCCTTTTCTAGAAATTTGAGGTTCAGCATTAGGTTATTCATTTGTGCTCTTTTTGTTTTCCTGATATAATACACCATTTTCATTTCCCTGTGAGAATTGTATTCATTGCATCCCACAGGTTACAGTATGTTTTATTTGCAAATTTATTCCATTGTATATATTTTTTTAAATTTTTCTTTAACTTCCTATGACTCATTGGTTGTTCAGCAGGGTGTTAATAAAACAAAAGAAGACAAAACAAGACAGATCAGAACAGAACAACATAAGCAACACAGCAATCCACAACAAGACAACCAGACATTAATTGTGACTGTCATAATATCTCTTTCTCTGCTATATTTGAGCACAGCCTCAAACACAAAAACATGAAACACAACAAAATAGTATAAAACAATTCAAAAGAAGGAAAGAATTACAGAGCATTCCAAAAAAAATAACAGAGAATGATCAATGGCTATTATAATATTTCATTTTCCATAAAAATTTTGTTTACATTATCAGATATATTAAAATCCCAACAAGACACAACATTATAGAAGCAATGGCAATAGAAGAATAGAAGCATGATAGGACTTGAAAGCAAGACAATACCAAATTTTCTTGCTTTGATGCCATGCGTGGCCATACTCATTGTGACATAATGTTTTGTTTATTTCAAAACAGATGTTCATACTATTACACATAATCAAGTCAAACAAAACAGAATAAAACCATTCCAACTGATGAATGAAAACATTAAAAGGCTTCAAAGCTGTGTAATGGGGAATCATGATTACCACAAAATCTTATGTACTCTTACCAATTCTCATACTAGAGAGACTATATGGTATTTACACATGTAAGTTTAGTTTATTTCCTGTATGAGTATGGTCTCAAGTTGTGTCCATTTATTT
>PVJX010032182.1:0-20615 GCA_004027295.1 Dolichotis patagonum | reverse complement strand
CCTGAAGCAAGGCCAGCAGATCGCTGTAGCTGCTGGTTTCAAACAGGAGCCTAAAGAGAATTCTTTCTGTGGTCTGTTGGCCATTTCAGAACTTTGGAAATGGAATGGTCAATTCATCAGAAAGAAATAGCAGGTGAGTATGGCGGACTTTAGGGGGCCTGCAGGGGAGAGACCCTGGCGCCTCGGGACCTGCACCATGCGGTTGACTCAGGGTGCCGGGAGAACAAGGAGCTCCTCCCCTCTCTGGGGGCCAGCTGTGAGTGTGGCAGACTTTCGGCAGCCCGAAGGAGAGAGACCCTGGCACATCGGGACCTGCACAGTGCAGTTGACTCGGGGTGCTGGGAAAACAAGGAGCTCCTCTCCTCTCTGGGGGACGGCTGAGAGTGTGGCGTACTTTCAGCAGCCCAAAGGAGAGAAACCCTGGCGCATCAGGACCTGCACCATGCGGCTGACTCGGGGTGCTGGGAGAACAAGGAGTTCCACCCCTCTCTGGGAAGCGGCTGAGAGTGTGGCAGACTTTCAGCAGCTTGAAGGACAGAGACCCTGGCACACTGGGACCTGCACAATGCGGTTGACTCGGGGTGCCGGGAGAACAAGGAACTCCTCCCCTCTCTGGGAGCGGTTGAGAGTGTGGCAGACTTTCGGCGGCCTGAAGGAGAGACCCTGGCGCATCGGGACCTGCACCGTGCGGTTGACTTGGGGTGCCGGGAAAACAAGGAACTCTTCCCGTCTCTGGGGGCTGACTGCAATCCTGCCTGCATGTGTGCTGAAAATCAGACATCTCATGTTGTCCTGTCTCCCATCCCGTGTCCCCCCTCCCCCTCCCCCTGCCTAGCAAGTGGGAGACAGTGAACTACACATCTTGTGAAAAGATTGCCTATGTTATTTAGAATGAGCTCTCCATATGCAAAGATAAGGACAACCATTTGGAAGAAAACAAGAGACAATATGACAGATAGTGAAGATCTCTGGTTGTCTAGCTTTGAAATTTATGCTTTATGTCCCATTCTGTTCTGTTTTGTTGTGTTTAATTTTACTCCCTTTTAAAATAAAATTTAAAAAAATTAAAAAAAAATTCATAGATGTAACTTCCAAAGAGAAACAAATACTGTCATAAAATACTCATTTTTAAATTTAATAAACATGATTTTTAATTGCCATATTTTACTTCAAGGAATATTCCTTCACACAAACTTTCAAAAATAATATTGCAATAAAATAAAATAAAAGTATGTGCATTTTAGGACATTTGTAAGAAACTAGAAATATATAAATAAAAATATGAAAGACAATTACTTGAATTAACTAGATTATTTCTAATATGTTGAGTTTCTAACTCCCAGCTACCTTAGGAAGCGGACATTTATACATGTACTATGTATTCCACTGTCCCTAGTGGGAAGGCTTTAAATGATGAACAGGAATATCTAGCAGAGACCTTTTAAAAGTGTACTTACATGTGTTTTTCCCTTTTAAACACTGAGATGGGGGGAAGAAGGATATTATAGTCTTGTGCCTATTATTTATTTATCCTTAAGTATTACAGTATTTACAATGATCACTAAAATATGTGAGTTATATTAACTGTTCACAATAAAAAACAAAATATATACTGGTCTAGGAACTAGCCAGTTTCACTAGCACTATGATTTCACAATCATTAGAGACAAAAATCAAAAATTTACCTTGGTACTGGCCACACCAATCTCAGGACCGGCATTAATGTGAACCCCACAATCTGTCTCTCTTGATATAGAACTGCCAACTGTATTTGTGATCCCCACAGTTAAAGCTCCTCTCTCCTTACAGTAACGAAGACCCATCAGGGTATCTGCTGTTTCACCTATGTAAAAGATACCAAAGAACTAACATGTGGAATAGATTCAGCATCTGCTGCCTTTTGATACAAAGATAAATTGACCACTCTTTTAATAATACCATTTGTTTTACATAAAGCATAAAACATGTATTTAATAAACTTACAAAACTTTTATTAAGATCTTTTTCTGCCTTTGAAAGCTCAGCACTCTGAGCATAAAACGTCTTCATTTTTACTAATTCTTAAAGAATGTAACATTATGGGGCTGCAGGTTTAGCTCAGTGGCGTAAGCACCTGCTTGGCAAGCACTGAAGTCCTTTGATTCTCGGTACCAATAAATAAATAAATAAACTTCCTTTAAAACAAAAAGCTACCTTTAAAAAAAGCTTCCTTTAAAAAAAAAATCTGTACTTATCATCCGTAATAGCAATTTCTTTACCAGTTTTTGCCAAAATACAATTACTATAAAAACATTACTTCCCTCCCCCTTCATACCTGACTGACTAATGAAAAAGCAAACATCATCTCGAAAGACTGGTGTGTTTCTATCCAGGAAGTCACTGGCTAGTTCCACCATCACTGGCAACTCAGTCAGTTCCTCAAGCACCTGACGTGTCTGCAGAGAGAAGGTGATATGGTCATCCAACTTGCCTTCAGATACTTCAGATACTCTTTTTACTGGACTTCTTGGAATTCAATTGATAGTTTTCACTTTTTCTGATCATAAAACTATGCATAAAGTTAAGAAGTACAAATAATATATTAAAGACAATCAAAATCCCACTACCCAATAACAACAATATTCACTGTTAACATTTTAGTACAAGTCTCATTAGACTGCTAGGAGTGCAGACATTCTTACAACCAAATACACGCACACATATTATTTTGAAGAGAGAGAATATTGCTCCTGTTGAAATTCATGAATGTCACTGGGCATCTGTGTGAGGCAAGTGAGCAAAGCTAAGCAAACCCCAGTGCCTCTTCTTGTACACAGAGTAGGCATGGTCCCTAGTCTAGGATGGTACAGCACTCTTCTCCTCTCAGATTCTCATGAAGTTAGCTACAAGTGGTCTATCCGTGTATACAAAGAGTTGAATAGAGCAGATCTTCCAAAGATAAATCATTCAAGGAGTCATTGTTCTCTAAACCCGTCTGATTTTTATCACTTTAAACATGAAAAGACATGTTTAAACCAAAGATAGTTTTACATGATATGTTGCAGGTATCCTCCAAACTCCAACATAACATTACTAAAAATTTATAAGCTACTTACTGCTACACCAGCATGGTAACTTGTTCCACAAGCAATAAGAATCAAACGCCGACACCTTTGGATCTCCTTAATGTGATCCTTCAAACCACCCAAATTCACTGAAATAAATAGTAGTGTATATAATTATTTAGTAAGAACCATGTGAAGTAGCAATTACTTTTTATGACTGTCTACTGCAAACATGAGAAATAATACTGCTGTTTTAAGAATTCACATTCCTTTTGAGATGCATAGCTTTCCATAGTCATAAAAGTAAATTACCTGGTTACAAGTTAATTGCCCCCCAAACTAGTAATTAACCTTAGTCGCCCCACAAGCATACACAATTACAGTGCTTACTGTGCTCTACTTTATTTCAGTCATTTTTACAACTGTTTCTTTCAATTAAAAGTTATTTTAAAAGCAAAACTATAGGGATGTGGTTAATCAGTAGACACTAAAGGGTGTTGTTTAGGAAGAGGCAAATAAATGAGCACAACGAAATTATTCTACATCTTAGCTTTACAAAGATCATGACTAGGACTATGGCGTGGAGGTTTGCCAAAACAGAATTTTGACTTGTGGATCAATGGAACAGAAGAGAGGATAGAAACAACTCCAGGCATACTCAGTAGGCTTATCTTTGACAAAAGAGCCTTTATCTTTGACAAATAGCCTCTTTAACAAACAGTACTGGGAAAGTTGGCAATCTACATGCCAAAGATTGAACCTAGACCTACATCTCTCATCATACACTAAACTAAAACAAAAATGGGTCAAAGAGCTAAATACTAGAACAGAAACAATCTACTGAAAAACAAAATAGGTAAAACTCTTAAAGACATAGGTATAGGCAACGACTTTCTGAATAGAACAACAGTTGAACAAGAAATAATACCAAGAATCGACAAATGAGATGACATCAAATTAAAAGGTTTCTGCACTGCAGAGGAAGCAATAAATATAGAGAAGAGACAACCTACAAAATGGGGGAAAAATTTTTGCCAGAAATTTCTCAGAGAACTAGTAACTAGAATATATAAAGAACTCAAATAAAATTAGACTCCCCCAAACTTAAACACCCAATCAAAAAATGGGCACTGAAATGAATAAACAATTCTCAGATGAGAAAGTACAAACAGCCAATAAATACATGAAAAAATGTTCAACACCACTAGCCATTTGAGAAATGCAAATTAAAACAATAATGAGATTACATCTCATTCCAAAAAAAGAAAAAATGGCTATCATCAAGAAATCAAGTAACAAATGCTGCAGAGGCCATGTGGAAAAAGGACACTTCTATATGCCAGTGGGAGTATAAACCAGTGCAATCAGTATGAAAATCAGTATGGGGATTGCTCAAAAGGCTAAAACTTGAAATCCCATTTGACCAAGCTATTCCTTTTCTAGGTATCTTCTCAAAAGAGTTAAAAACATCATATCAAGCCAGGCATGGTGATGCACACCTGTAATGCCAGCACTTGGGAGGCTGAGTAAGGAGGACTACTGCGAGTTCAAGGTCAGCCTGGGCTCAAAGTGAGTTCAAGACCTGCTGAAACTGCATAGTGAAACCCCGCATCAAAAAAGAAAAAAATCATACCATAGTGATATATGCATGCCCGTATTTACAGCAGCACAATTTAATAGTTAAATTTTGGAAGCATCCTATACATCTATCAACAGACGAATGAAAAAAGAAAATGTACTTATATACAATGGAGTACTACTCTGCCATAAAGAAAGATAAACTTGAGTCGTGTAGGAAAAAGGATGCACCTTGAGACCATAATGTTAAGTGAAATAAATGAGAAACACAAGCTTAAAGATCTGAAGATTTTTCTTTTATGAGAAAATATAAAAACAAAGCAAAAAATAAGAGACAGACAATAGGAAAAAAAAAAAGAGAAAAAGGTGACTGTAATCCAGCATGGATGATGTATCTAAAGGTAGGCCTTGATGTAGTATAACTGTCTTATGTGTTTTATATATTTGTACCCATTAGTCTGGATGTTAATCTGTAATATATGACAATGAACTTGAAAAGAATTTGTAAAATAAATAAATGAATCTGATGCTAGCAAAAAAAAAAATGCTTTTTAAGCAGGAGGAGAGAAGAGGAAGAAGAAAAAAATCGAGATGTGTTATGTATATGTACCAGTTCCTTACAATGAATGTAATCACTATGTACTACAAACATGTACTAGTAAAAATTTAAAATTTTTTAAAGCTCAGAATTTTATCCAGAAGCTGAGGCATGTGGATCACTTGAGCCCCCACAGTTCAAAGCCAGCCTGAGCAACACAGCAAGATCTCATATTTTTTTAAATGTACATAAAAAAGGAATTCTACATAAAAGAACATGGAATTTTTTTATATCTAATTCACAAGCCTGTCTGGAAAACAAACCATCTTAGTGTTATGTTTCTTTTCCCTTCACACTGGGTATCCAGAATACTGTTTTGCACACAGTACAACGCCACTCTCCTCTCAGCCTGTGCCAGCTCAGCAAATGCTGTCACCACTCACCTAACCGCTCCAGTTAAAAGTCGGCAGCATCCTCTACTGCCCTTCGCCCTCTTCCACATCTAGCAGCATCTGTCCCATAAGGACAGCAGCATCCTCCTGACTCCTCTCTTGCATCCTGGACCTCCTGGAACAGTGGTGCTGAACCAGCGGCATGCGGGCCACAGCAGGCATGCAGCGCGCTTTCTCTGTCAGCATGCAAGCCAAGCAGCCTCACGTTACCCCAGGAACTGAGCATCAGATAGCAGCTGTTTTTCTAAACTAAAACCTCAGTGTTAAGGTTAAACTGCAATGCTCACTCTGCAATAAATGGGTTTTGGGTTGCAGTTCTGACACTCAGTCTCTAAAAGGTTCACAATCACTGCCCTAGAGTTTTCCCTCCACACACAGGCACAGTGGTCTTTAGAGTGATCCTTGAAAAACAAATCTGACCTTAAAACCCTCCAGTGAAGTCTGTTCTCTTTTTTTTCTGTCTCCAACTATTTATGTGTTTTTCTACCTGTGTGTTACCTGTGAAACCCTCTATAATGACTAGTTATCTACCTGCAAGAAATTTTCATTCAACATTCATTCTCTCACTCAACTAGCATTGCTTGAATACCCAGTAGGTGAATGTCCCAGTCAGGGCCCTGAGTAACTACCGGGGCTCTAAAGTCACACAGCGGAGGCCCTGGCTGTGGAGAAAGAAATGTGCATCCTTGTTGGCATGGTCTTCCTGTGCTCTCCCAGCCTCCATCAGTCTGTTCTCTTTATCTCCCCATCCTTTTTCCTGTTTTACTTATATTATAAAGCCAAGGAGTATGTTTTACTTTTTATTTGTTTGAATGATTTTATATCTTCATTTTAAAATTTTAATAGTAGAGGGGTATTCTACTTTTAAATCATAAAAATAGAAAACAAAACAATAGAAAGTGTCACTGGTTTCCCAAATAACTTAGAATCCAAACCAAACTCCTTTTTATGTCTTTCAAGTCCTCCACGACCTGTCGCCTGCTTCACTCTGCCCTCATGTCTTAGCCCTTCCCTCACTGTGGCCGCCCTATCCAGACTGGCTCTCTTGCTGTTCCTGCACTAGACTGCCTGCTGGCAAAACTCTTCCCATAGATCTTGGGATGCACCACAAAGGTTTGGGAAGGAAACAGAAGTTCAAGGATGGATCAGGGTCATATTCAATATAAAAGTCGAGTACCAGAGAGACTTGCACTGCAGAAGGATGACTGGGAGGTAAGATGATGAAATTAACAAGCCCCTGTGTTTCTCCAAAATTAGTCCTAGAAAATGCCCTCATAGTTGAGGGAGTTTAGGGTAGGTAGATCTAGAAGTCACCCAAGGTCTGAACTGATAATGCTTTTGAGAGGAGCCTTATTCTGATAATGTATAGGCCATAACTACTGGAAACAGCAAGAATGCCTGGTAGACAGGGGCAAGAATAGTGAGCACTTGGAAACACCACTGAATATGGGGGAGGGGTCACGTGTCCAACTCCATGCATGACTAGCGATGTGAAACTGGCAAGACATTCAAACTGGAGAGCTGTGACTTCCTTATATTACAAACAAAAAAGTAATAGCTACTCTGTTTATATTATAGAAATTTTATACATGTAATTAGAGACAAAAAATCTTTTTAAAAACATGAATTTCTCAGGGCTGAAGGTATAGCTCATGTGTAAGGTTCTGAGTTTGATTCCCAGTTTGTGGACAGAAAAGAAGAAAAAATGATGCTATGAATTTCTCAATGGCTGTCTCATTCTCCTCCCTTATGAAACAATTATTTTCTTGACCATAATTCCACAAGTACCCTAAATGTACTTCTGCTGCTCTCTTACTTCTTCTAGCCCAGTCAACTTCAACAACCCCTTCCCCTACACAGGAGATGTAAAACCTGGTTTGTACCGTTCCTGTTGCTCTCCTAGTCCCCATCTCCTCCTTTCACTTTACCCCCGACAGGACAACATCCTATCTAATGCTGCAGCTCAGTCTCTCACTCCTTCAGGGCACCGAGGACACTGCTACCCAGTTCACCTCAGTAAAGCACCACTAGGATCACCTCTGGCTCGTCAGCCTTCTGTAAAAGAAGGTACCCGCTACCCAGCCCCCACAACAGAATGAATTTCTGGCCTCCATGGTAGTTCCTGTTACTCCTTTCCTTCCTTTTTACTGCTCTTTGAGTACTAGATCTGACAGACAAAACAGACTATAAATGACTGCACAAATAGCTTCCTAGTAATTTTCCACTATCTTACCTTAACTCATGCTCTTCTCCACAACTGTTTCCATCTGATTCACCTATTTAAACCTTCCAAATCCTTCAAAACTCACAGCTTCCTGCTTCATGAAGTCATCCTATTTTCCCCAAATTCAACATTAAACTTTTGGCATTTCAACAATAAAATGTATTTCTAATGATAACGTGATACTAAATAAGACAATATTTCACCTTTTGTTAAGTAATTATGCATTCATCACTCCCTTCTAAATTATTAGAACCTTAAGGGTAAGACTATACCAGGTATCATTTTTTTTTATGGTTTATTCCTGTCTATGAAATTTCAACTTTGAAACTAACAGTTTATAGGCATAAGATGGCCATAAACTCCTAGGACACATGGTCTGGAGAGAATTTCCACAAATAAGACTAGTGTTGCACTCTAGTACAACCTCCACCTTCACATGCAGGAAGATAAAGATTATCCCACACAGCATCAGAACCACCTAAAGACCTCTGGGAAAGTTTACACCTTCGGTTATTTATAACCTGAGAGACAAAGCCTAGCCTGATATATGTAAGTTTTCTAGAAAGCAGACCAGGACTCATTCTTCTTACAACACACAGTGCCCAGAACAGAGCCCAGGACTATCGCCTTGCAGTCATGGCAGGTACCCAATCATACCATTTACCCAATTTACCATTTAACTGTTCCTAGGCACACAATTCAGTGGCACTGAGCACAAGCCCACCTTTGTGCAAACAACACCACTGTCTATCTTCACAAGCTTTATGTCACCCCAAACTGAAACTATATCCACTAAATAATAATTCCTCCTTCTCTTGGACATCTGGTAACCATTAATCTACTTTTTGTCTCTGTGAACCTGGTCACTCTACATATCTCACGTAAGTAGAATTACACACTGAAGGACTAACCCCCAGTGACAGCTGGCACTCAAAGTTATTCTACAAGGCTACACGGGACACTGAACTGTTAGGTTGCTAATGGCAACCTCCCCAAGAGCCTTCAATACAGTAATTCAGATGTCCTACCAGTATAGTCGTCAAAGTTGACTCTTCCTCTCATCGTGTTCACAACAGATTCTGGCTGCTCAAAGATTTCCTTCTGCATAAATGAACTGAAGTTGCCTACAGTAACAGAAATTAGAACATTAGAACAAAAATTAATAAACCCAAGAATAAGAAATTTGTACATAACTAAAAGTCTATTTCCTTTGGCTTGACAAATGAAACAAAATGCCATGCAACAGACAATATTTATATACTGTGTAACTGTCTATAAAGAACTGAATGAATATATTTTACTCTATGTGAAGAAAAATAAATAAGTATGGAGGAAAGGTTACTATCATTTACTTCACACCTAAAATATGCAGTTATAACAAATCAGGAAAATGACAAGCTTAATTTTTGGAGTCAGACCTAGGCTTAAATCATGCTTCTATCCTTCACTATCTCAATTAGGGAAATTTCTTCATCTGTGAAATAACAACAGCAGTTATTTCACAGTGTGGACTGTAATGTGAGTTTACTATAGCAAGGAACTTGACATACAGTTGTTGTGCAGTAAATGTTAGTTTTTATTCCCATCACAACCCAACCAGAAAGGAGAAAAATCAAAATCAAAATAATCACAATGGTTAATGGCAGCAAACTTGGCATTAAGTATGCCAGGCACTGTTTCAATGTCTTTACGTAATGAATCCTCTTGATCATTACATACCCTTAATAAGGTAGGTTCTATTGTTCCTATCTAAAAATGAGAAAACTGAAGCACAGATAGAATACAATAAGTAACAGAACACAAACTATATGTGTACTTTAAGTGTATCATTAAAATATCAAGTACCATTAAATCTCTTTTTTATGATGTTAAAAATAGCAAACCATGAACTACCTTAAAGAACTACTGTAAGCCACGTATGGTGGCACAAGCCTATAATCCTAGCATATTCAGGAGGCTGAGGCAGAAGGGTCACCCTAAATTCAAGGTCATCCTGGATTACATAGTGAGTTCAAGGCCAGCCTAAACTACATAGAAAGATCCTGTCTCAAAAAAAAAAGAACAAAAAAAGAAAAATTATTGTTGAGATCAAGAGATAATTCTTCTAAAAAGTCACGCCTTTTCCTGGGGTTGCCTCTTCACTAACCATGTGGAAGATTTTACTCAACAGTATTATTGGATTCACCAGTGGACACAAAGTAGAATGCCTCCTTTAAGGACACCAAGCTATAATACGACAAAAACTTTCACCCTTCATGATCTGTTGGAGTTCCATCTGGAGAGTTTGTACAGCTCTTCCAGGATGATCTCGTGCAGTTCGTTTAATTCGATGGATAGAGAGACGGCCATCTACCACCGCTGCAACATCATCATCTTCTAGAAAGATGACACGGTTGGTGTGTTCTATGACAGCACTATAAAACGTTCAAGGAGATATTACAGTCAACAAGGGTCAGTATTCTGCTGAAAGGACTATTTGCAGGACACAAGGACTAAATTTAAATACAAATGCTATAATCTTGCAGTACTTCCATAAATTTTCTGACAATGCCATCATCTACAGGGCAGTGACGGGGTGGGGATCTTCTTGTAAACCCAAAAATAAGAGGGTTTACAAGAACAACACAATTTAACCAGGTTGGATCAGCTCAAAAGGCTTGGCTGCTTCCTCCTTTTCTACCCATCACTAAATCCTGCAATTTTAACCCCTAAACATTTCTCAAAGCTTCCTGCTATGTCCATCACCACAAACTAGTACAAACTGCTGTCAGTGCTAAGGCTGTCTACTGCAGTATCCTCCTAATCCCTCCAAGTTCTCTTTTATCTCCATCCATCCATTGTGTTTTCTGCCAAAATCGGTGTCAGTGTTGTAGTCAGGGCTTGCAAGGAGAACAATTACATACAGGACACATCGTTTATAGTATTATTTTATGATAGTCACCCAAAGAGTTAAATACAAAGTACAGGAAATTTGTCCACACATTAAAGACCCAAGAAAATCCAGCCAAGGGCCTGGATCCCCAGCACCGTCCTGCCTGAGTCCAGCTGAAGACCTACAGCCCGTGACAACGCCCCCCAGAAGTCAACTGGAGGCCCAGAGCCCATGATAATGACTCATGCAAGTCTGCTTCACAGATCTTCACTGGGAAGGCCCAAAGGTCAGCAGTGGAAGCTAGAAAGTCTATGTCAACAGGGGTGACGGATCTGTGCTAGCAGGTTGAAGGTTCCGCACTGGAGCTAAGAAGCAATGCTCAAACCAACGACCAGGGCTCCCCCAAAAAGTACCACAGCTATCCTCAGTGACAATGAGGTCCCAAGCTCCTCCTGCAAGAACAGCCAAGTACATATCAGGGAGCCAAAATTATCCTGGAGTTTAAATAGCACACATCTTCCCGGAGCCAGGAAGCGATGCTCAAAGGAAGGAAGAAAGCTCTCCCAAAGTGAACCACCACCACTCTCGGCAACAAGGTCCCAAGCTCTTCGTATGATAATAGCCAAGTTCATATCAAGAGAGACAGCATGACAAGCTCCTCCAGGTGAACCAACGGCTCCAAACAACACTACTTAGGAGAACCCACCACACCAGTTTTCCTCTCCAGGTCTCTTTATGCTGGCAACTTTCTCAGGTGGGCCATCTACACTCAGTACTACACTGATTCAGTTCAGCTGGTATTTAAGTTGACCACCAGTTACCAATCCATTACAGAAAGTAACTCTAATCAAGCTTTCTCCTTTACTCAAGAAACCATTAATGGCTTCTATTTGGCTCTCAAGGAAAACATCAAAATACATTATCGTGACCCCTACACTTCCTTCTCCAGCCTCATCTCTCATCAAACTTCCTCTCACTCTCCATTCCAGCCACACGTACATCTCTCCTGAACGCTCACAGGATGAGCCACCTGCAGAAAATCAGTGTTCTTCCCTCTACTTAGTCACCTAATTAACTAATTTCTCCTTATTTCTCACTTCAAGTTTCATGTCCTTAAAGAAACCTACCCACAAGGGGATAAATCACCCTGTTCTAAGTATTTTGTAGTTCTTGCTACAGTGGAAAATTTGTATTTGTGTGACTGTTGTTTAAAAATTCTCTTCTATTATGGAAGTGCTCTACAGAGGCAAGCAATATTATTATTACTTCTTATTCACTGTGTGCCCGAAACTAGCATATGGCTTTGCTCGGGGTATTCAATATAAATGCAAGAATGAATAAAAAAAAAAAAGATTGATCATGTCTGTAACCTCCAGTTTATTTAAACTGTAACTGTCAACTCCATAACAAAGCTACTTAGTGACAGCAATGACACAGATACAAAACTAGAAAACAATGAAGCTTGTTTTCCCACTGAGATAATATACTCCCTTAAGTCCTAAATGGTATCATTTTCTGATTTTTATTATTTCCTTTTATTTTTAGCCATAGTGAGTGATTCAAGTACCTATTGGCAATTTGCATGACTATTTTATCCACATTGCTATAGTTCATATAATCTCTTAGTACTATTCCTTTATTGAAGTGATAATACTGCAAATTCATTCTAAATGTAAAAGATAAGCATCCTTGTTAGAATAAAAGTAAAATGGGCTCAGCTAGTATACTAACATTGGTATGATACCACTTAAGCTATTTTATTCTCTAATCTGTCTCAGTGTTAAAGAGTGTTTGCCTAGCATGCTCAATGCCTTAGGATAAACCACACTGCAAATGACAGCAATAATAAATTAATCAAAATTTCTCCTCTCTACAAAATCCAGGTAACCTGAAAGAAAAATGAAAGAAAAAAAGAGAAGGAAGGAAGGACAGAAGCAAGGGGAGAGAGAAAGAAAGAAAAATAAGGAAAGAATACAAGTGGTCTAAAGCAACTGCACTGGAACAAGTATCAAGGACTATCTGTATCCTGGCTAAACCAATCTACACGCTTCAAAGTGGGAAAAAAGAGTGCACTTATAGCCCCATTTCCAAAAGGCTACTTATACTTCTTAGTGAAGAAGGTTATATAGCTGAGAATACAGATCAGTGGCTTGCAAAGGCCTTTGATGTGATCCCTAGTAACATGAAAAAAAGAGAAAGTTCTCTAATAAAGCATGACTATACAAAATGACTTCTTCATTTACTGTAGCATGAAAAAATTTACTAAAAATTCTCTTTGAATCAATTAAGGATGCTCACCTTGCATCAGAAGCAAAGTAATACTCTACTGCTTTTTCTTCAACAGGGAAAAGGCAAGTTGTGCTGTCTACACGAGAGAGATTACAGCTTCCTTTCTTGTCTTTGCCTAGCACATATAGTTAATATGAATTGGTAAATATGCAGAAAATCATGGTTAATTCAGAAAAGACATACATTTTTACAAAATCAAGAAAAAAAACCCATAGCAACACAAAGTAGCTTCAGCAATTTTAAAATGCCAGGTAGATCACCTTTTTCCATGCAATAAGCCAGTAAGAACAGACAAGTGTACAGTGACATAGCAACCATAAAATAATGCGTGGCAGTTAAAAGTGCTACACTGTAAATTTTTTAAAGTAATATTTCTTTTCCAGGTAAAACACAATAATTCATTAATATCATAAACTTTTTTCATTAAATGTATAGCTTAATCTTAATTTCATACCAAACTTGATAGACCTGATACACACAAATTTGTACGCCTATACTTATCACAGTAATTATTCTTAGGAATGTACATTCAAAATTCTCCACTCCAGCTGGGCATGGTGGTGCGTGCTTGTAATCCCAGCACTCAGGAGGCTGAGGCAGGAGAATCATTGTGAGTTCAAGACCAGCCTGGGCTACAAAGTGAGCACAAGGCCAGCCTGAACTGTATAGTGAGACCCTGTCTCAAAAATAAATAAATAAATAAATAAATAAGAAAGAAAACAAAGTTCTCCACTCCTGATTATTTGGTGAATTTCAGAAAAAAATCAAAGCTTAAAAACTATAAAATGACAACCTAAAAGTGATCACTATAGAAACGTAACAGATTAGTGTTCATCAGGTTGTAGAATGAAACAAGGGTTGATTACAGAGGTATAACTCAAGGGAACTTTTGTGAAAAAGGAATTTTCTATATGTTGATTGTAGCAGTAGTTAACTGCCTTTGACCAAAACTCTAGAGACTGTCCATCAAAAATTGAATTTTAGGCCCGGGGATTTAGCTCAGCAGTTCAAGCATTTGCCTGGTAAGCGCAAGATTGTGAGTTCAATCCCCAGTACAAAAAAAAAAAATTTGAATTTTATTCTATGCCAAAAAAAAAAGGACTGGTGGTACAACTCAGTTGCACAGTGCTTCCCTAGCATGTACAAAGCCCTGGTTCAAGCTCCAGCATTCCCAAACCCACCCATGCCCCAAAAAAGTGAATTAAAAAACAAGTAGAAGGCGCCAGGCACAATGGCACATGCCTGTATCACAGCAGTGAGGAGACTGAGGCAAGAGGATCATGAGTTCAGCTTGTACTATACAGTTACCTAGTCTCAACGAAAAATGAGAAGAACTGCCCAACAGCTACCTTTCAAAAATAAATACAATTTGTTTTAAGGAATATCCTAATAGTGCTAAATTTCATTCCAAACATTCTTCGAATAAAAGTGTATTACAATATTTAAGAAAATGAGGTATCACTATCTATTTAAATAACATCTATACAACTGTAATATACCACAAATGTTTTCCCACATATTCATTATCTCATGAGTTGGAATACAATTATCATTCCTGTTCTACAGACAGAAAAGTGGCTTTTTTATCACAACTGGAAGAAATGGCAAAGGTCTAAACACCAGTCCAGAGTTCTTGCTTTACACAGCCGCCTCAATAAGAGGCTAAATCTCACTGACCACTCATTACTACTAGATCTACAGAAATAAAGCTTATTCAAACACAACCTGTCATGGTAAATTTTTCTTCCAACTTCTTAAGACCTTAGCTATGGTTTTTCAAGTATTTCTAAAAGTATCCCAAGACAACCAACAAAGTAACATATATAGATAAAATATACACAAGTGGAGTTATTAACAGAGATCTAGAATTCTAGACCCAAATTCTATATTCTTACTGGCAAAGTTTTCTTCTAGAAAGACCAGTGGTTAGGGAGAAGAGTGATAGGAAGAGAAATAAGTTCTAACATCTCAGGGGTAAAGGTTATTTAAGAAAATAATGTTCTGCTCTAGATAAAAGAATGAAAGCAGTAGCCATTAAAAATAAATAGGTTTAGGGTACTTTGTTAAGTGTTTTTCAAGAAAGCAAGAATTAAAACACTAGTAGTATGGGTTTCAGTTTCCCAAGTCTACCACTCCCTACCCTTCTACATGGAAAGGTTTTAACAGTAAGTAAACAGAAAAGAGCATATTGTTGTTTTACTTTTCTATGTAAATGTATCACTAAAATGATACAGAGTTTGCATAGCTGGAAGTTCTATTCAAAAAACTGACTTCAAACATAAACAAGAGAAACAACAATAACTCTAAATTCAAGGCCAATCAAAATATAACTACCACTTTGTTCAAACTAGCAGAGTGCTCTTTTCCCAATTTAAGCATGTATCTTACATACTTTTAAACCATAGGAAAAAAAATACTGCAACTATGTCCTCATACCTCAGAGATTAAAAAGAAAAATTAGAAGCAGTTTTCTAAATGCCAAAAGCAAACAGACAAAATATATTCTGCAAATTAGAAAAAAGAGTCAAAATGTTTCCCCATAAAATAAGCAGTTTTTTTAGAGGCACATTCATTCACTTCAAGAACAAAGAATTAGTAAAGAATGAACAAAAATAGGGTAAGATTCCTTCCCATTCATGCAGAATGCATTTCCCACCTCTTTCTCCCTGTGATCCCCACCATGTGAATTTTGATCCAATCTGAGTCCTAGCTAAGGATATACAACAGAAAAAAAATTCTACTAGTCAGAGAACCCAAAAACAAACCTTTTTCACATCTAGACAGAGCTATATAGATATATACATACGGATAAACCAAAGGGGCATTTATTCAAACTTAAGAAAAAGAATTCTTTACATTTACTGCACTCAGTTTCCATGTTTCCACAACAGCAGAAAGCAAAAGCAGTTTTACCTGTTCTATAGAGTATCGGAATGTGATCAGTAGAAAGCTTATGTTCACTCCGAACACCAATCAATAGGGGGCTACCTCGCCTGTAATTGAAAATGAGTCAAAATGAAATTTTTTATTATAAATAATGTGCTAACAATACACAATCCTAGCTAAGGATATACAACACATTATTGAATTTAGTCAACATTTTTCAAATAATGTATGAATTATTCCTCTAAACTCAGCTTTAGATATATCAAAACAACTGGGTCAGCAAACTAAGATCCACAGACCTCAGTGCCTATTTTT
This sequence comes from Dolichotis patagonum, assembly GCA_004027295.1. Classification (NCBI taxonomy): domain Eukaryota; kingdom Metazoa; phylum Chordata; class Mammalia; order Rodentia; family Caviidae; genus Dolichotis; species Dolichotis patagonum. The sequence continues at coordinate 4,417 of PVJX010032182.1, read as the reverse complement.
ATAAGTAAAATTTGTTTTAATTATTTATTTTTAATGGACAAATTGAAATTACATTAAAGAAAGTTTCAATGGAATACAGCCATGCCCAGGCTATTACAAACATCCCCTGACTACTTTCACACCAGAACAACAATGCTAAGGGGCTAGTAAAGAGGCCGCATGGCCCAGAAAGCCTAGAGTATTTACTACAGTTCCAGAAAAAATTTGCCAATTTATTCCCATTCCAGAATAAGTTTGCCAACTGCCACTGGATAACACTGTTTAAAATTTTTCTCCTTTAATTGTTAAATAAAACACCAGAATGTCAATATATGTTTGCATTTTAGCCCTTCTTCTTAGTAATCTTGCCTTCAGATTAAAAATAATCTCTCTTATGAAATCTTAAAGGCTCCTCACTGTTCTAGACTTCAGGATCGTATCTAAATATACTAGCAAAAGCAATGATAGTACAATTATCTAAGAATGTATCAGTAATATATGTTTCCAAAAAATATGGAGAAAGTTAGTATTTTAGTACTATAATTAGAGAATATTCAATAGCCAAATTCACAAACTAGGGAGCCAGGGATTTAGCTTAGTAGCTCAGTGGCACAGTGCCTGCATGGTAAGCATGAGGTCCTGAGTTTGACTCCCAGTATTCTCTCCACCCCCCCCCCACACACACACAGTTAAACAAATTCACAAAGTAATGATAGTGTCTCCCCAAAGACAAAAGATAAATCATAAATGCCAAATGTATTTGCTTTAAGACATTTTGTTAAGTGAAATAGTACAACATATAAGAAGGATTATATGAAAATGTATTCACATGAATATCTTAGAATATCTTAGAATATCTTTATGGTAAAGGTTCGTCATTTAAAAGCTACAAAGAATAACCCTGTAACTCAAATGTTTCAATTATATAATTAGTCGCTATTAGATTTATAATGTACCTTGTCCCAACTGCTTGCCCAGGAAAATGAACACTCTTAAATACAAGTGCAAAAGCACCTTCCTATGGAAGGGAAAAAAATACATTAGCAAAATTTATTATAATCAATTATCAAATATTAAGTACTTAAGATATACTGACTTCAACAGGGAAATTTCTTGTTCATACCAAGGCTCTTTCAGAGTAGTTTATAAATAAGTCTACATTTTAGGTATATAAGATCAACTTTTAAACCAAGTCTATTTTCAAAATATGCTTAAGAGACAATAGCTCCAAAAACAGACCAACTGTACATGCTATCCACATTTCTCAATAGATGTAGTATATCTCTCATACTAACAATTAGCAAAAGACAGACATAGAAAAGCAGAAAAGACCCTGAGCTCAACATTCAAAACCCATTCTCTGCCTAGTAATTGTAAACCACCGTTAACGTCCGTTCTTTTTTACCTTGATATTAGACATGGGAACATATACACTCACAATTATTAAAATGAACTCCATCCCATCCCATCAACCCAATCTCCTTGGGAACAGGACCTAATGAAGAATAAATAAAGGAAAAAAACGAAGTAGAGGAGTGAAGAAACACTACAGAATACAAAGTGGACTATACAGCAAACAGAAGGGAAAAACTACCAAAAACAAGACAGGCTGGAAAGGTACACTAGTCTGCCTTGGGCAAAAGAAGGAACAGGTGTCTATACAGTATTCTCCATCTTCCTAACTCCTTTTGGTACAGACATCATAAGGTTAGAAAAGGTTCTGGGACTCAGAAGGGGAGAAAAAGGCTTTTAAATGGGACAGCTACAGTTATGGGTTGGGAAGAGTAATTAAGCATTACTATGGATCTAAAGAGTTTTGTGGATGTCTTCAGTCTTTAATTAGGGCAACTGAGATAGAACCAAAGGAATACTTCTTTCTCTTGGGCTAGAAAATACTAATCCACAGAGGTAAAGGGCCAAGGAAAAGTTCCCAAAAGAAGTAAAAAGAATTGAGTATGCAGGCTCAGACATATGCAAACGTTATCCCCAAATATTGGCTCCACACTGAAGGTACCCTTGTGCTAAGTTATTGGACAGAAGCAAAAGGAATTAATTCTCCATTGTAAGTATTGTGTAATGTTTGTATGTGGCAAGTACAAGTCTGTATATATGCGTAATGTTTTGGCAAACTGACTTTTCAATTTCATGATACCACACTGGCAAAATAAGTAGAATTTTAAGTGCATCTCTCTGGGGGTACTCAATAAATCAAATATCTGTCTCTCAAAATTATTCAAATTGAATTCTTAGATGTGGATCTAAAAGCAAAAAAAAAAAAAAAAAAAAAAACCACTCAAGAAATTAGCATAGTTCCTGTTTACCAGACTTAGTTTTAAGGTTCTCATGGTTAATAATGATAAAATTATCTCTACAAGTATAGCTTTAAACAAGATTCCAATATGGTCGACTACACAGGGAGATGCACTGGAGAAGCTGAGAGAAGATAAACTGGATAATGCAACTATTCTGAAATCGTGGGAGCAAATACACCCAGATTCAGAAAATTAACCTCAAAAAAAAATTCACCTGAAAAGCAAATCCTCTATCAAACCAAATTTCTGAGTTGTTGAAAAACGACACAGGGCCAGCACCGGTCCACAGCTTCCCCTGCACTTTCCTCAGGTAACATGCCATCTTGGGAATGGGTCAAATACCCCAAGTTGAAGGAGACAGCACTGCAGAGACCAAAGTCCTGGGATAGCTTCCCTACATACTCTCTGTCACACCTGGAAGAGGAAATGCAGCATGGGAGCTAACTGCAGGAAGGGCTGGAGGGAGGCCACAAACCACAACCAGAGAAAGGGAGACCAACAACACACACACACACACACACACACACACACACACACACACAAAGGTAACCCCTCCCTGCAACATCCTCCCAAACACTGTTCCTACAGCATCCTAACCACCATGCACTGCTCAGTGCTGACATGAAAGCTTGCCACCGCGGGCAGAGAGGCTGAACACGGAACAGTGGGTAACACCACAACAGTGGGTAACACCTGGCAAGAAACTGTAGATCACAGAGGTTAGAAAAGATTCAACAGAGCCAAATAAGAGTCAGGCTCTTGCTCATCTGTCTGTTCTGGGTTCTCTCATGTTTGCCTGTCTTTCTATCTTGCTTGTTTGTCAGCATTATTTTATTTTACTTTTTGTTTTTTATGGGTTTTTTTTTTCATTTATTCTTCATCTCTCTTGGTCTTTCTCCTCTTTTCTCTTTTTAACTTCCTTTTCTCCCTATACTTTTCACGTTGTTCTTCCACCTTTTCCTTACCCTTTGTCTTTTCTCCATCATTCATGCAATACACACACACACACACACACACACACACACACACAGAGCAGGTGTCTAGATGTATACAAAAGACAATGAGAATAGACCTAGGCTTTAACTTGACTGGCCATTTAACATGACATAACCCTTTATCACCCTTCATGGTCATGTCAGGGTAACCCTTAACAGAACTGTGTTTAGAAGATCCCAACGAAACTAACTACAAATATATTAACAGGTTCAGACAATCTCATAGCTTCCTTCAACCCCTAATTACACTTCTTTCTGCTGCATTTCTCCTCCTACTTCCACAAATATTCTCTCAAACCCCCAACTCTAACCCTTTACTCAAGCTATAAAAACACCTCCAACAGAGGCCAATCTCATAGTACTTTGTGCCCAGTGACCTTGATCTCCCTCCCTCTTACTGACAGACACACTACACAGGGAGATGCACTGGATACTAATCCACAGAGGTAAAGGGCCTCAAAACGCCGTGAGTGATGGGAATGAGACCCTCCCACGGGAAAGGGGAAACCAACTGGACGACATGTTGGATTTGGGCAGGACAGCCATAACTTCATAAGGAAGTGGCTTCAGCTGGTTGCTCCCCTCGCCAAGCGGATTGGTGGAATCTGCTTGGACTAGGCCGCGCCCCTGGCGGGGACCCAGTGAGTCGCTACAATATTACTTCCCTGAGATCAGTGCACACTGATGCACTGAAGACCTGCAAAGGTTGACTGGCCCAGAAGGGAGGAGCTAGCACACACTGCCCGTGGGGGAACTCTAATCTCTGATAACCTACTGAAGAGGGCTAAAGCTCCTAGCCTGCGCCCTCTAGAGGAGCCTTAACCAACAAGAAAAGGGTCTGGGCATTACACTGTACACTTGTATGGAAGGAAACAAAAGCATGACGAAAGGGAGAAATAAAAAACAACTCCCAGCCCCCAACCCTGAGAACGTTGATCCAGGAGAGGTAAATACAAAAGAGATTGAGGGCAGCAAAAATGCAACATCAAACACAGCGTTAGCAGACATAAAGAGATATCTTCAGGACCTCGTAAGCGGGACCAAAACTGAAATATTAATTCAAATTAAACAAGAGATAAGTAGATTAATAAAAGAAGGGCTGGGCACCTCTCAAGAAGACACAGACAGAAG
>PVJX010032181.1:0-20612 GCA_004027295.1 Dolichotis patagonum | reverse complement strand
TTTATGTTCCATCACTACTACATTCAATTATTAATTTCTGTGTGTTTTATATTTACAAACCAACACTCCATAAAAATTATCTCAGATATATTCTTCTTTCCCATACTTGATTGCTTGTATATGTTTTTCTGAGTGTTTAATATCAGCAGGGACATGTAGGATATCTGGTAGAAGGAGTCATAGATATTGTACTGTGACACTTGATTTCAGAATTTAACTGCAAATATTGTGGTTTACTTTAGTGTTGTGTAAATGTCATTATAGAATGTATGCAGTTTCTTCTTATCCTTAATTTACTGTGTTGCTTTTGTTTATTTATAAATTATGGAAAGTATTTCCAGTTTATTATATTTTCTTCATTCATTGATACCATTTTTTTTACAGACATAGAAAAATAAATTATATTTCATAGACTGAATTTGGTCATGGATTTCCCATTTAGAATATATGTCTCAATGTGGAATAAAATTTGTGAATTTAGCTCCTAAAGGAAAGTGGTCTGTAAACTTAGCTTCTTGTAATGACACTGTCCATTATGGTTAGCATAGTGTAACCATTCTCTCTCTTTTTAAAAATATTAATGTGTATGTGATTTCAGTACATAATGAATACATTCACTGTAGACATTTGGTACATGTATATAACACATCATGATTCTTTGTTTCCCCTCCTTTACTCTCCTTTTATTGTGCCAGTTTCTGACTCATTTTTTTATCTTGTAAATCCTCATACATTTAATTGATGTATAAACAGATTGACAGAAGACTCATAGGACAAAAGACATATAAAACATAGAAGATGTCTATCCTAAGTCAACACTTTTTAAACAACTTATCATGATGGATTACAGTAACTTTGTCTCCCTTTCTTTTTTACTGTTCATTACCTTTCAATATGTTCTTACATGTTGAGTTTTTCAAATGAGAGAAACTGTGCAATATTTCCACTCATGTGTCAGATGTACTTCACTTTATATGATGGTCACAAGCTACATCAATTTTCCTACAAATGAGTCAAGTTTAACCTTCTCTATGACAGATTAATAGTCTATAGAACTCATAGGTTTTAGATATCCTCCTAACATAAATGATTGTATCACTTTTTACTTTCTCTGAAGGAGTTTAAGTAAATCATCATTTGAATGCTGCTTTAAGCATTGAAATTTCATCACTGGTACATTTTTCCATTTAGTATCCTTTTTTCCACTTAGAATCCTTATAGAATTTATTTTTATTATATGTTATTATTGCCCATTAATTTTATGAAATAATAGGTTTCCTTGTGGTATTTGTCTACATGTATATAATAATATGTTTTCCCCAGCCTTACCCTCCCTTACACCCCCTCCTACTTTCTACCTTTCCTTTCTCTAGTAACAGACTCCTGTTGACTTTATGCCATCCATTTTTATCCTACATATCAGGGAGAACATGTGATACTTGTCTGCATGAGTCTGGTTTATTTCATTTTACATGAGGATCTCCAGGTTTGTTATTGTTCTTTAAATGTCATAATTTCATTTTACTTTATGACTGAATACTTTAATGTGTATATATAATAAATGTCTTTAATCACCTGGTAATAGCATCTTAGGCTGACTCAATATGTTGGCTACTATACATTGTGTACAATGCACACACACAATGTCAGTAGAATCCTGACCAATTTTCATGCATATACTATGCATTATATAACTGAGAATAGGTTAGAGAAAGTGTTTCTTTTAATATTCAATCCATATAAATATATTGGGGAAATATTAAGCTAAGAATTCACATTTGTTTATAACATTTGGTGAAGTTTTTTTTCTTAGAATTCTTTCACTATTTCCCACAACTTTTAAGTTTCAAGTAAACATACAAATAGATTGGTGTAGAACAGTGAACTATATATACATGAGGAAATTTTTCTGTACATTTGAAGAAATGGCAAAAATTTTAGTTATATTATTGATTTTTGAAATGTGCCTTTATCAATTTCTTCAAATGTAGTCATTATTATCAATTATTATTTACAGAATTAACTTTTTTCTGCTGGTTTGTCTTTTAAGCATTCTTTTTACTTTATTTCTCACCTTGCATTTTTTGTTTCTATTTTCTGTTTGTTTTTGAGTTTGTAAAAATATTTCAAATGTAGAATCTGTTTTTCAATAACTGAATATCTGTAGCAGCATATAAGTATATATAATATGAAATATGCATTTGTCACTAAAATAGTTTTTGCTTCAACTCTAATATTTGATAAGTCCTTCAAGTACAGATGTTTGTTAATTTGTATTTTAAATTATTGTATAAGATCCAAAATTTTTGAGAATTATTATTCAGAAATCAGAAGTATAAACAACTTGATAGAAATGTATCATATACTCAAACTGCAAGAGAATGCATCTTCAAATTAATATAAATATTACTGATGTTTTAAGGACATAGAAATTCATTTTCAGCCTTTTGAATAATACACAAATTGGAATTCACAATTTGTGCCACTTCTGCTAGTCCTAAACAATAATTTATGTCACCTTACTTCTTCTTGGTATAATAATGAATCAGTTAATTTCTCATCTCTGTTACAAAACACTCAGCATGGAGATATTAGAGCAAGAGAATTGTGTTGTGGCCCAGATTTTAAGTCCATAGTCAGTGGACTAAAGGCAGGAAGATCACAAAAAGAACAGCTGTTCATCCCATGGACCCAAACAGCGCAAAAAGAGATAAACTGAGAGAGAGCGAGAGTGAGAATGAGAGCAAGAGTGAGAGTGAGAGCAAGAGCGAGCGAGAGAGAGAGAACTAAGATACAGAATCATCACTGGAGTTACTTACTTGTGATGATAATACCCAAACAAGCCATGATAATTTGTGTATATGCACATTTTGGGATAAATTTAGTGAAAAGCTAGAACAAATTATAATGTGACTCAATCTATGAAAATGCCTCTGATATTCTCCTAAAAATATAGATACCATCACTCATCAAATCTTTTAGCCTGTTAGCCTATCATCCATCAGCTGTGTGGCACAAACTATGATTATTTCTGCTAATGATGTGTGACTTCTGGTACATTAGAGATAACATGCTAGTAACTAATGTGATACTGTACTCCAGGCATGTACCACACTAAAGATATGGCTCTGTCTCAAGTCAGTCACAATCTCGGTGAGATTTCTGTCAAGATCAGTGCTAGGTCCTGAAAAAATAAGGATATTCTGGATCTTCATCTCCAATGTAATCAAAATGAGATTTTAGTCATGTTCATAGCTGTTGTTTAATAAAAATGTATTTTAAGCTTTATGGTGAAGATGGAACTCAGAGTTGATAGGGTGAGAGAAGCATTCTCATAAGAAAATTGTATTTTCAGTAGGTCTAGAAAAACCACTTAGTATAGCTTGGGAGTATTTTGTGCACCTGTAAATCTAGCTACATAATAATCTGAGATAGACTGGTAAAAATTTGCAAGACTTTTCTCAAAATAACTATAAAAACAAAAAAAAATTGTCATGGAGATATGGCTAAAAGTGAGGGAACCACTTGGTCCAATTCTCACCAATGTCAAAAGGAAAATGAAATGTAAAAAAAGAAAAATGAATCTATGAGTACATATAGAGAGCGGGACTGAGAATATACTGAGTTAAAGAAATAAATTTCCACCTGACATAAGAAAGGATTTTGTCATTATTGTCATTTGGAGGTCTTTTTTTTCATTTTCTGGGTGAATGGGATGAATACAAAATGAACATGGAAAATATCTCCATAAGAAACACTCCTACCATTGTCATTGGTGATCTCATTCTCTGGACAAGGGGTGCGATCAAAGCAACAGGCAGGCTTTCCCTCCTGAGAACTTTTTCTAAATCCAGGATGACAACTTTCACTGCACAAAGAGTGGGGCATCTGGGGAAAAAATATATATTGCTGAGTTCTTAGAATTGTATCAATTCTTTAGATCCTTTGTTTACATAAATAGTATTATATATATGTTTGTATGAGTGCCATACTGAGAAATGTAAATTTTATAAATATTTACAAACTATAATTAAACAAATATGCTTGTTTCAAATTCATTGCAAAGCGAAAAGTAAATGATAAAATTGATAAAATTGAAATTGAGATTTTTAAATGTCAGTTTCCCAATAATAAAACTTGATGTACATAATATAAAACAATATCTTGATTATTGTTACTGAAGTGTGTTATAATTATATCCAATTTACCTCTGTAATTCCTGTGGCCCACTCAATCATGTCATCAGATAAAGACAATTGTTGATCATGGAGAACATGTGGGGTAAATGTTACCATTTTTATTTTAAGTCTAAGGCCTTCTGGAAAATTCCAAAAGTTGAGAATGTCATACTCCACTTCCAGTTTGTTTCCATCATTCAAATTCACTTGGTCTCCAGCAGGATTATTAAATTGAATGTTCTTCAAAATTGGGTGGAGCTAAAAGAGACATCATCTGCTGCTGAGTAATACCTTCATGATTAAGACACAAATGAGCTGGGGAAAGCTCCTAACTATCTTTAATTTTTATTGTATAATGCAACATTGACACTGGGATTCAATAAGATAGAATAAATGAAGTCTTGTAGAAGACAAAATATCCTGTTTTTTGTAAAAAGTCAATAAATCTTAGAGAAAAATTTTATCCAAACCAACTTAAATAAAATTGTCATTCATGTTACAAAATAAAGTAAAAAACATTTCATTATTTTATGTCTCATGCTCCCACAGCTTGTAGTTGCCAAATCAAGTTTTCACAAGTGAAAAACACTGCAGCATAAAGTGAGAAGTTCAAGATAACATGTTTAATATAGAATTTAACATCATTTAAATTCAGGAATACAAAGACTTCTACTATACGTTATGAAACTCATGGAAAATAGTTAGATTTTTATAATAAGTATAGTATCCAGGTTGACACTTCCATGCTTTAGAGAAAAGCAATGATTTTTTTTCATATTGATGTCTTTGATGCCAGAGGTTTCTCGCTAAGTGACCACTCCTACAGAGCTCAATATTTACCTCCTTAACAATGACCTGTTATGGAGTCACTTATACTTTCAATAATGTGCTCTAAACTTCTCAGAAAGGCATCTTGATTACATTACATGCCATTACATAAAAGATGTTTTACCTGCCAGTGTGGAAATATAATCACCTCATTTTTTCCCAACAATGGCTTTTGTACTTGTTCAAAAATCATCTCATGGAGGGCATGAGGCCACACTATACACAGCATTGTAAACATTGTGACTCCAATCGGTCATTGTCATGTAAAACTGATTCCAAGGCAGCCATGCCAGAGAGGCACTCGGTGTGCAACCCTTCAGTGAACAGTCAAAATCAGAAAATTAGCAGTGGAAATGTTTGAACCAAACCATGGTGAGATAAAAGTCTTCTGGGTACTTGGAAGTGTTGGCTTGTTGGACAAAAGTTTTGAATCCAGAAATTTCTTCATGGTGGTTTGAAATAATGTGTCCCATGGAAGGAATTAAGGATGAAATTTTTCCCAGTCATATCTGCATGCCATTGTGAGCTTGTGACCCAAACTTTCCCTGTTAGTAAGTACTGCTCTATCTTATGGTTTACATCATTTATGGAGTCAGTGTCATAGTAAATATTTACTACATTTACTTGTGATGTTTCCTTGTTCAGGATAATATCTTCATTTGCAAGTTCCATATATGATACAAGATACGTTGAGATCATTTTTGTAAATGCTACACAGATTTTGTTCCTGGCTATTTCTTCTGTCACATCTGACAGAAACTGAAGACCTTTCTGTCCTTCTGCAATCACCAGTCCCACCCAGGTCCAGCTGAAATGAAGTAGCAAGGAAACCATATCAAGGGCCAGAGATGTGTCCTTAGGGGCTACCTGATAGAGAGAAAGAAACTGTCCATTGTCCCTTAGCAGAGGATCAAATAAGCCAATTATAAACTAAAAGGAAAGAAAATTGGAAGGAATATAAGAAAAGTATTGACATAAAGCACAAGCTAAAACCTGGAGAATGCTACATAATAGCAAGACGTCATAAAAGAAGGTACTTTCCATTCAGTCTTTCTTATTATCTCACTTCACAGCTGTGTTTCAGAAAACAACTACGAGGCACAAATTTTTAGGAAACATTTTTGGTTTTTTTTCTCCCTGTACTTTTCTATAGAAACAAAACTTTTGAGCAAACCACCTAGTGTATCTGTACTTATGCATTTAAATTACACAGTGGTTAAAATGCATTTTAACTGTAATCCTTATTCCATCTTGTTTAAGTCACCTTCTAATGTTTCTCATTTTATTTTTCCCAAAGACCTTATTTTATTTTTCCCAATCTCACTACTCCTCACCTGTGGAAAATTGTAGAGATCCAGGAAGGTTCCAATTGGTGCAGAAGTTGCCCCTGATGTTTCTGTTAGCACTGATACAGGCTCTTTGTCTCTACTGCATGTGTAATTAGGGATCTCATTCTGTTCTGTGAGCAAAATGAAGGAACTTTACAGCATCCTCAAGTGACTGTAAATGAAATCATGGAGCTCATACTCCAGAGATATGTTTGGTAAAAGATGAAGATTTTTGTTGATTTCTTCTATGGCAAATATAAAGGCTAGCACATTCTGGTAGCTGTTGGGGATTTGCCTGAATGGAGAGTATAGAAGATTTTATGGTAAAGACTTAATCTATTGCAACCGAACACAACAACATTCGTGAACTGAATGCTCATGTTTCTCTCTTAAATTCATGTTATATCAACTGAAGTATAATAGTGACACTATTAGTGGTTTATTGTAGAGATGTAATTAGAGTGAGAAGGGATCTGGAATGAGGATTTCTAATGACTCAGGCTACTGGCTTGAAAGTTTTCAGACCAATTTCTTCATTTTCCTAATATAGCAGAACACATTAAATAGAGAGTTAGTTGTAAGCTAAAAAGCAGATACTTTTGCATTTTGTGAGTCAAAATTTGACTATCAATGAATATTGTCTTAATCACTCAGTTGATTCTCTATTTTTATATAGGAGGAAGAATTCAGGCTATAGACTAACTAAGTTTACACAAAGAGGAATTTAATTCAAACTTTGGAAGAAGTGGCCCCCATTAAGTGCTAAATTTTATAGTTAAACAATACATACTTAAACACTTCCTATTACAACAACGATACACATGAAAGTGGAAATAGCGACACAAATAAACAACCTGATGCTATAACTCAAACATCTAGAAAAAGAAGAGCAAGCCAAGCCCAAAGCCAAAAGAAGGGAGGAAATTATAAAGATCAGAACAGAAATTAATGCAATAGAGACTAAGAAAATAGTACAAAGGATCAAGGAATCAAAGATTTGGTTCCTTGAAAGAAAAAATGAAATTGATAAGCCCCTGGCCAACCTTATTAAAAAAAGGAAAGAAAAAACCCAAATTCATGCAATAAGAAATGAAAAAGGTGAAATTACTACAGATTCAGTGGAAATACAGATCATCAACACCTGCTTTGAAAACCTCTACTCTCATAGGTTCGATAACACTGAAGAAATAGACAAATTCCTAGATATATATGAACTACCAAAGCTGGATAAAGAAGATGTAAAACTGCTGAATAACCCAATTTCTATTACTGATATTGAAAATGTAATTAAGTCCTTGCCTACAAAGAAGAGTCCAGGCCCAGATGGATTCACTGCAGAATTCTATAAGAAATACAAAGAAGACTTAATTCCAACACTCCTCAAGCTCTTCAATGAAATTGAAAGGGAAGCAAATCTTCCTAAATCGTTCCAGGAAGCAAATATCACTCTAGTACCAAAACAAGAGAAAGACTCAAGTAAAAAAGAGAACTATAGGCCAATCTCCCTAATCAACATAGATGCAAGAATTCTCAGTAAAATATTGGCAAACAGGATGCAGCAAATCATCAAGAAGATTATACACCATGACCAAGTAGGATTCATCCCAGGAATGCAGGGATCGTTCACTATAGTCAACACAATAAATGTAATCCACCATATCAATAGAGCCAAAAGGAAAAACCACATGATCTCCTCTATAGATGCAGAAAAAGTTTTTGATAAAGTCCAACACTCATTCATGATAAGAACCTTACAGAGAATTGGAATCTAAGGTCTTTATCTCAATATGGTAAAGGCCATCTATTACAAACCAACAGCCAGCATCATATTAAATGGTCAAAAATAGAAAGCCTTTACCTTAAAATCAGGCACAAGACAAGGATGTCCATTATCACCACTGCTATTCAACATAGTACTGGAAATACTAGCCAGAGCAATAAGACAGGAAAGAGAAATAAATGGAATAAAGATAGCAAAAAAGGAAGTTAAATTATCATTATTTGCAGATGACATGATACTTTACATAGAAGTCCCCCAAAACTCTATTGAAAGACTCCGAGATATAATTAACAATTTAGCAAGGTGGCCAGATACAAAGTCAATACACAAAAATTAATAGCATTTCTGTACACTAACAACAAAAGTACTGAGAGAGCAATAAGAGAAACTATAACCTTTACACTACCATCCAAAAAAATGAAATACTTAGGAATTAATCCCATGAAAGAAGTAAAAGAGCTATCCAATGAAAATTATAATACCCTGAAAAAGGAAATTGAAGAGGACCTCAGAAAATGTAAAGACATCCCCTGTTCATGGATAGGAAGAACAAACATTGTAAAAATGGCCATTGTTCCAAAATTACTATACAGATTCAATGCCATCCCAATCAAAATACCACTAACATGCCTCACAGATCTAGAGAAATCACTCCTAAAATTCATCTGCAACCAGAAGAGACCTAGAACAGCAAAGGCAATTCTAAGCAACAAAGGCAAGGCAGGAGGCATCACAATCCCCGACTTGAAATTATACTACAAAGCTACAGTAATAAAGTCAAAATGCTACTGGAATTAAAACAGACCTGAAGATCAGTGCAATAGATTGGAAGATACACAAACTCACTCAACCACCTTATCTTTGATAAAGGGGCCAAACATGCTTGTTCGAAGAACGGCAGTCTCTTTAACAAATGGTGCTGGAAAAATTGGCTGTCCATATGCAGAAGACTAAAACTAGACCCATGTCTATCACCATACACTAAACTAAAATCTAAATGGATCAAACATCTAAATATTAAAACAGAAACACTAAAACTGCTGGAAGACAAAGTAGGTAAAAATCTCAAACATATAGGGGTAGGAAGAGAATTCATGAACAAGAACCAAACTACACGGGAAATACTTCCCAGAATCAATAACTGGCACGACATCTTATTAAAGAGTTTCTGCATGGCAAAAGAGGTTTCCAGCAGAGTGAAAAGAAAACCCACAAATTGGGAAAAAATCTTAATGGGCAGTCCCTCAGACAAAGGACTTTTGTCTAGAACTTATAAAGGATTTTTAAAAATCAGACCCTTGAAATTCAAAGACCGAATCCAAAAATGGGCATCTGAAATGAATACACAGTTCTCAGATGAAGAAATACGAATGGTAAATAAATACATGAAGAAATGTTCATCATCATTAGTCATGAGAGAAATGCAAATTAAAACCACACTGAGATTCCATCTCACTCCAGAAAAAATGGCCAAGATAGAAAACACTACCAACAGCAGGTGTTGGAGAGGCTGTGGGGGAAAAGGAACTCTTCTGCACCGTTGGTGGAAATGTGGATTTGTGCAACCACTGTGGAGGCCAGTCTGGAGATTCCTCAAAAACCTGGATTTGGAAGTCCCATTTGACCCAGGTATTCTACTTCTGGGTATGTTCCCAGAAGAAGTGAAAACATCACACCACAGTGATATATGTGCACCCATGTTTATAGCAGCATAATTTGTAATAGCCAGATCTTGGAAACTACCTAAGTGCCCATCAACTGAGGAATGGATAAAAAAGTTGTGGCATTTTTATACAATGGAGTACTACTCAGCTATAAAAAATGATCACATTGAGATATTTATAAATAAATGAACAAGACTTGAAACCATTCTTTTAAGTGACATAAACCAAACTCACATGTGTAAATATCATAGAGTCTCCCTAGTATGAGTGTTGATAAGTGCATATAAGATTTTATGGTAAGCATGAGTCCTCATCTCATAGCTTTGAATCCTTCCAGTGTTTTCATTCATCAGTTGGAATGGTTTGACTCTGTTTTGTTTGAGTATATCATGCGTTATAATATGTACAGCTGTTTTGAAGAAAACAAAACATTATGACAGCTATTGCTGATTTAATATTGCCCTTCTTAGAAGTCCTACCATGCTTCTATTCTTCTACTACCATTGGTTCTATCTATCACTTTTTGTCTTATTGGGATTTGAATATGTGTGATAGTGTAAACAAAATATTTCAATCAAAAATGAGATATTATAGTACTCATTGATCATTCTCTGTTATTCAGTTCAGAACGCCCTGTAATTCTTTCATGCTTTGAATGGCTTTATAGTATTTTGTTATGTTTGATATTATTATATTTGAAACTATGCTCAACTATAGCAGAGAAAGAGATATTGTGATAGCTACTGTGAATGTCTAGTTGTCTTAATGTAAAGTACTGTTTTGCCTATGTTGTCCTGTTCTGATCTGCTCTGTACTGCCCTCTTTTGTTTTATTCTCTTTAAAATAAAATTTTAAAAAAGAAGCCAATAAAATTAAAATCCTACCTTCACATGGAAGAAAAATCAACTTAAAATGTATGAAAAACATTATAATAATATTTGAAACTTTGTAACAACTAAGTTACACAGTAAAAGAAAATATAATGTGATAATATGCATAGGACAATTTCAACTATTTTACATTTACTTTAGCAAGCTTTATGGGATACAATGTTGTGCATTTTGCAAAATGTCCCAGATACCATTGAGAGGAATTTGTATTCTATTTGATTTTGGTAGAACGCTCTGTATATATCTATTAGGTCCATTTTTTCAAAGACTTTGTACAACTCTGACATCTTATTCTTGACAGTTTTGTCTAGATGATTTTATGTATCACATTGTGGTATTGAGGTCTGCCACTCTAAAGTTGTCATTGTTTATCTTATTTTTTATGCCCATAGTGTTTGTTTTAGAAATTTGTATGTGTGGTTTTGAGCGCATACTTGTTTATAAATGTTATCCCTTTATTTCTTTCTTAACTGCTTTTCAACATCAACTGTCTGATAAAAGGAATATATCTATTTACATATGTGTAAAAATAAATAAATGATTACACACAAGTCATTGCTCATTTTAATTGATTTGTTCCATTGAAATGTAAAATTTTAATTCTTTAAAAATATTGTGTTTAGTGATAAATTTTTTTCTCAAATTTTCATAATCTGGTTATGAATTTCTTTCACTAGTACAAAAAATTAATATGTTGAAAAACCTCTAAAGTATGTTTTGTTATTGCTAGAAAAAATGATCTTTTCATTTTAAATGAGAGTAGTATGAACTTCAATAGAATTTAATGTTGAATACATGATGTATTTTTTAACTGGTACCGGGGATCAAACTCATGATGGCAGGCTTGCAAAGGAGGCACTCATGCTGCTGAGCTAAATCCCCAGCACCTATAATATAATTTTTATGCTTTCATCTTCTTTGATAAAATTCCATAGTTTTCTTCTAGTTTCCAGTACAAAATTTTTATATGTGTTTCTGTTACATATGTTTCTCCTACAATGCTTAATATGAGTGACTGAAGTTGCAAAGTTTTGAAAATTGGACATGCATATATTCTGAGTATTGTATTTATGACTCATGAGTCTTGTTTAGATATTTTAGGTTTCTAAAGTGAAACATATGTGAGGTATGAATATTGGCACTTGTTTTTTTCTGTGTTGTTTTGCTCTTTATTAATTTTATGGATTAAGTTGTTTTATAGCTTATTAATAATGTTTTATAGCTTATTAATTAATTTTATGGGTTAAGAATTCCAGAGCAATAGTAACCAACTCTTGTGCCAAACCTAGTATATTTTGGACTCTTTTTCATTGGAAATGCTCATGATCAACTGATTCTTTAAGTATAATTACCATACAGCATCCAACGCAGGTTACAGTGTATCTCTGGTGTGGTTTCTATTGTTGTTAAAAGAATATTTTTTAGGAGGTGAGTGAATAGTCACCCATGATAAGCAGCCCCTGACACATTAATCATTCTTACAGTAAGTCATTTCTATTTGTACAACGTGGACTTTCTGAGGATTTTTAAAAAATTTCACTAAAGATCATTGATTACAAAGTGTGTACTTTTCTGGGATGAAATGTGAATTTGTGATGTTATTTACATTTTCCAATAATTAAATAGATTAAAAGGACACATCTATCATTTCAGATACATTTCCATATGGGTGAATGTGAAGAGGAATTTCATTTTATTTCTCTTGATCAAGTGTGGAAGTAATATATTTTCCCAGTAACTAAAGTATGTAAGAAAAATTAGGTGCCAATTAATATAAAATGTACTTCCTGCTTGCTTATACCATATAAGACCTAGACTATAAGTGTATGCCTACATAATATAAATGTGCCATCAAATTCTTGGTATTGTTATGAAATTTCTACTTTCCATTGAATCTGGGATGTTAACGAACAAGACTGACAATTCTAACCTCCTTGGTTACTGGTCAAGGCTCTCATAGTTGCAGTAATGATCTTTCCACATCCCTACTTTATGGTATGTCTTCAAGATTTCTTGAGACTCCTTGGAGATATGAAGAAGGATTCCTTTATCCCTACTTAAGCTACTCACATTTGATCCCAAAGGTAGGAGGATGCAGTGTGTCTGTCTGCTGCAGCCTTTTTGAGGCTGTGGGGGACTGCCAAGGGCTGACAGAGAGATAGCTATGGAGATCAAGCTGATGGCATAGATCCAATTTTATTATGGAAGTGCAGGAGTATATATAGACTGAAGAGGAAGGGCAGAAGTGAGCAAAGAGAAGCATGGGATTGAGCTTCAGGAAGGGTGGAAGTAGGCTTAGGGAAGGCATGTATGCACTGAGTGGTGGGTTTTGAGCAGGGCAGACTCCAAGCAGGGCAGCCCTGGCAGGGATGCTCTACTCAGTGTGCCAAGGAGCTCAGACTCTCTCTGTTGCCAGAGCAACCAGCCAGACCTCAGGACCTCGACCTCCCACAGATTCCCCTTTTTTTATTAATACCAATTGTATGGAGGCCATCATCGCTTGTTAAGAATGTAGGGTGTGGACCCAGGTGCATAACATCCATAAGACATAAAAACCAATTAATCCTAGTAATCCCAGGAGTCCCAGAGTGAGAGATTAGAGTGCAAAACAAAGTGCTGTAGATTATGTAAGAGTCAGTGAGGATAGTATCAGTCAGCACTGGCATTTGAATGGAGTCAATTGTCTGTATTTGGTAAGTTGCAGTGACAGGCTCCAATGAGTGCTATTTTGAGGGCCTAGGGTCCAATCATGAAGTGACAGGCATGCAGCTGAAATGTTGGCAGGCTTTGGGGTAATGCAGAAGATCGACAGAAGGGTATCCTTGATCACAGGCCATTGTAGTGATATGTCACAGATCTTGTAGTTCTGTGTGGAGAAGGTCTATTTGTTGCTGAAGGTTTAAGAGAGCCATGTGTGTGTAGCCATTTATTTGTTGTTGCACTCAAAAAGTCTCAGCAGTGGAGCTGAATAGGTTATTGAGAGCCTGGGTCATCACTGTTGATCGGGTGAGGGAGATGGCAGCAGTGGCTCCTGCGGTGGCAACTCAGCAGTAGCCTGGGCAAAATAGGGAAGAGATTTTGGGCTTGGCTGCAGGGTGCTTTAATGGCTCCCCATGTGATGGGGGCATGGTGGTGATGTTAGGGATGTGCCTCTTTCTGCGTCGAGTTGGTCTGCCTCCTGGGCAATAGTCATCGAGTGTGTCAATCCATCTCCGAGGTCAGTGGCAGTGGAAGGCCAGACATCACATGCGGGGATCCACACGGGGTGAGGGGCTGTTTTTGGAAAGACACAAGTGAATCATCTACCCGGGGTTGCCATTGTTGACTAAAGGGGTCCGTCCACCTCACCAGAGGAAGTAGAATGGGAGGGGCAAGTAATGGGCCCCAATGTTTGTGAATAGTAGATAGCCCTTTTTTGTCAAATGTTAATAAATTCATAGCGATAAGGGATTTAGTTAGTAGTTCATCTAGTGTACTCCAGGGGCATAGGTCCCTCTCTCTTTTTATTAAATTTGATAAGGCAAGATTAATAAGGTTAATGATGGCCTGTGATTGGGGATTGTAAGGGAGTGCATGATGTAGGGAAATGTTACCTTTTGAACAGGCATTTATGAAGGAGGCACTGGTGTAAAATGGACCATTATTTTTCAACAACCACTGCTGCTTTAACATTTGAATACCTGTAGAATAGTAGCAAACAGTTACGTATTTCACATAGAAAATATAGAAGTCAAACCATATACAATATTTTAGTACAAAAAAACCTGATGACATTTTGTAAAATAATTGAATCTTCACGTTGACAGCAAATTTCTCCTTTTTAGTTAACCATCCTTATCTAATACATAGAAGATTTTACCTAACTTATCATTTAGGACATACATCTCATAAGCATTTGTTAGATGCAGAGGTATGAATCTGAACCAAAATTCTGTCACCATAAACAATCCCCATCTTACATTTTGGAAAACCAGTATATCTGGAAGCATGAGTATATGAATACACCATGAAGTTAACAACAAACATTTGTCATAACCATATGAAAACCTTTGCATGGGCATTTTTTAAATAAAAAAACTTTTGTATCACTGCTTTTAATGATGACCAATTGAACATATTACAATAATATTTTCATATAACTTTAGTTGAGATGTCTCCCATAAAGCTATGGAGACCATTGGAGCCTCCAATCAATGAACAAGAGCTGGTAAAAGGTTACCAGGTGGCCACTTTCTTATTCATCAGTTGAAGTCCCATCCAACAATCCCAACCCCAAGGGATAGTTTTTTAATCATTTTTATAATAATTTTTTCTTAAGAAAACTCGAATAATAATAACATTTAACATATTATTGTTGAAGAATGAGAGATTCTCAAATTATGATGAGCAACAATGTATAGTATATTTACATAATTGACTTAAGCATCATTGTGACTAACTGGGAACCCAGGTGGAAGCATGTGTTGTAATTTTATACCTCAAATAAATCTTGAGTAAATGATCTATAAATGCAAAAGCAAAAGGGAAAAGGAAAATTGCCGTGCTCAAAATAAAAAAGAACAGCTGTTCACAAATGGACAAATGGACAAACATGGACAATCTACAGATTCAAAAATACACAAGTCTTCATCAAGAGACACCAACGAGAGTCTCTCGAGCCACATTGGGAAGGCCCCTACACCGTGGTCCTCAGCACCCCAATGGCTATTAAAGTTTCAAGAAAGATTGCTTGGATCTATCATTCCCATTTCAAGCCCCTTCCAGCCTCTAAACATGATCAATTTACAGATAAGTGGACTGTTATCCCCTCCAAAAACCCCTTAAAGGTTAAAATTGCCAAATGTTCTTAATAGTTTTGTTCCCTTGGGCCCTCTTTTATGACTTTCTTGCATCACTTCTAGATCCTTTCCTGCCTGTAGATATTGCTTACCAGCACCTTAATCTTAGCACTCCAAATCTCACTGCTGACTGTTGGCTTTGTCTCCCATCTCATCCACCCTTCTATATGGGTGCTCCTGTGGCTGATGTTACAGTGAATCAGCTTTCAAACTCCTCTACAGATGACTCTGCCTGTTGGTGGGGTGGTTAACCCCTGCTCACCCTGTATAACATCGAGGGTATTCCAGGAACCTGTGTCTACTCTGCCTCCTACACCTCACAGACTTCCCCCTATGCTATGCTCTGTAATCTCACTTCTTCTGCCCTGATTCATAATCTCCCCTACCCTGCTAATCAGTACCTTGTTGCTCCCAATGGAACTTGACTCACATCCACCTCTGGTATAACTCTCTGCTCTATGCATTAACTGTTCACCTAGTGTTCTGAGTTCTGTGTATTAGTTCATATTTTTCCCCAAGTGTTTTGGTACTCTGGAGAAAATGGAAGGAGCTGTATCTTCCCTAGTTCTGATTTTGAAAACTTTGTCTGATTCAAGAGAAACCCTGTGCTTATACCTGTACTGCTGGGGATGGAGGTGGCAGGATCAATGGGTCTAGGAGTGTCTAGGTTATTAATTGGAAACCAAAATTTTAAGCACATAAGTGTGCTCATCAGTCAAGATCTAGCTGCCCTTAGTGACTCTGTCTCTAAGTTGGAACATTCCTTGAGTTCCCTGGCTGAAATGGTTTTACAAAATATGACAGGCATTGAATCTCCTTTTCCTAAAAGAGGGAGGTCTCTGTTTGGCTTTTGGTGAAAACTGCTGCCTATATGCCAACCATTCTAGGGTCATTAGACAAAACATGGCTAGCCTTAGAAAATGGCTGCAGGAATGAGAACAGGCCAGACAGGCTGAACAAAACTGATTCGAACGTTGGTTCTCTGTCTCCCCTTGGCTAACAACCTTGATTATGGCAGTCACAGGACCTTTGTTAATCATCCTCATCTGTATAACTATCAGACCTTGTGTTATAGACAGGTTTATAAATTATGTCAGAGACTGAGTTCAAACTAATACATTGATGGCCTTAGCAACACAAGGTTATGAGTGGATACCATTGTCTGAGAACCCCACCATGAGCCAATGATTTTTCACCGATGAAAAATCAGTGGGGAATGTTGTACTCTAACCAAAGTGCCACCATTCTGTTCTGTACATGCTGTTTACTTTGTTCCTAGTTTCAATCTTTTGTTCTCTATAAAACTGCAGGAGCCAGGCAAACTGTCCTTTTTGCAAGGCCTCAGACTTTATAAATTCCAATGAAATGACTAAGAGCTGTAAATCTCTCATAAAGCTAGTTGTCTCTGCAAAATTCGTCCTTAATACCAAATAAGGTAACAAAAGCCCTTTTCACTTCTCAGTTCCCCTCCCCATCTTGGCACTGCACTCTCTCCCTTTATAAACTCCTTCCAAACCCTAGCCTGGTTGCACAGCTCTGCAAATTCCCACATCATGGGCCCCGCACTTCGCAAAGAGTAGCACCCGCAGGCATGGGCTCTTGCTGCCCTCTTGCAAGTTAGGCAATGCAAAATTGCCTATTCCACCCTTTCCAAGTGTTGGGAAATCCTTCTCCCCCTTAATCCCTGGCTCCGCACCACCTACCTATGGGACCCTCAGACTTGGACTCGGCTCCTAAAGCTAGTTCGATCAGCTGAGCAACATGAGGGGAAACTCTTTCCCCTGGGCTCCGATCTGCTTTACTTACCATCTGAGCATGTTTGGTAGGCTCGGACAGCATCACCGGGGTCGATGCAGAGGCCTTCCCGCTGTTAGCAGATCCTACTGCTTGAGCTGCCGTGGCGCCCGTGGGGGGCCCATCCCTTACCCACAACTTGGAGAAGGATCTTTTGCTGAGTAAGCAGGATCAGGTAAACTCAATGGAAGAGAGGGCCTCTATTCTGCTGAAAATCTACTTTTCTCTCAAGCCCTTAAAGGCTCCAAAGATGGCGCCAAGAGAAGGGTCCCCAACTGGACCGAGTTCTCCTTGCACTGACAGGCCTGAACCTCCACCCTGTCAGACAATGAAATTAGAACTTGACAGGGAGGACCCACCTAACTTTCCGGCAGCGCCACCTATTGGTGATGATGGGTCATTATACCCTAAAGATCCATGGAAATCCTACTGTCAGACAAATATAATAGAAAACCTCAGTCTACCACTACAAGAATGGCATGATTATTACGAGGGCTTGTGCCATGCTCGGGATAATCTGGAAAAATATTGGAAATGGGATAAAGAGGTAAATGATGCATTTCCTGTTAATTCACATCTGAATCCTGCTCGCCCACTGCACTGGTATCCTCATGAACATACCACCTTAAAACGCCTCCAGGAGGCAGTCAAGGAGGACTGCATCCAAGGACCTTTTGCCCAAAAACTCCTTTTAACAGTCAGTATGGAACTTAATTGTTCCACTGACTGGAAACTGCTAGTGAGGGCCATTGTTAGTAGCAGTCAATATCTAAACTGGCTGGCTATCTATAAGAATGAATGTGAACAACAATGTGCCCCAAATGCAAACATTGTTATTGCTGGGAGACAGACTGCTGCTGTAAGACCGATAGAGATGGCAGCCCTTTAAACTCCAAACAGGTCAACTCTCAGCTCGACAACAAAAAAGGGACCCAATAAACAACAAACATAACTCACAGGTATTATTGATATAAAGGATTGATTCTTTTCCATCTCCCTACACCCGGAAGACCAACCAAAATTTGCTTTTCCTATACCCCAAACTAAACACAATGCCCCTTGGAAGAGATACCATTGGACAGTCCGCTACAGATTTTAAAAGCTTACTTAATAGAAACTGCTGCTTTCTGCTCCTCTCTCTGCTTCTTACAGGCCCCCAGGCAGGGGAGGACACCAAAGCCTCCAGTGAACTTGGAGTTTGGCCCAGAGAAGGAAGACAAAGAAACAATGTTGCTTGTTTCAGCTGCAAGGAAAAATCAGGTTTATGGTTCAATCTATTCAAAACACATTTCAAATCTGCCTAGATTATTGTATTGCTCAATTGGTTACTCTTCCCTTGACAAAAATTTGAAAATCTGTAAGTAAAGAAAAGGTACCTAGGGATTTTAGATTTTTTGATACTTATTAGAGAGGTAGGACACAGCACTGACATGCCCGAGCTACTCCGGTTTTTCCTATCACCTGTGCACATGCTTTATAAATCCTGAGTTTACACTGCACTGGTGCTCAGATCCCCAACAACAGTTGGGTCTCCAGCTCAGAGCAGGAGGACCACCTGCATGTCACAAGAGAGCACAAGGTACCTAAATATAACATGTTGTTTCCATTTTCTTCATACCTTACCACAAAAATTCATTGTAATCTTTAGGTCTAAAAGTAGTTAAATGTGCTCAAAATTTAAATTTCAAAAAAAAAGGGATTGAAGACAAGATGGCAGACTGGTAGGTAGCAGGAGAGAGACCCTCTCTGAGAGAGACAGCTCAAATGCCAGAATAAAACACCCTGGAGAGACCCAAACAGAGAGAGATGGACTCTCACAACCCAGGAAGAAACTAAAGTGCAAAAACCCACTCCATTATGAGGTCCTGGGGCTACTATTAGTGAAGGTAAGATCAGCAAGCATGGCACCCTCCTTGAATTGCCTGAATTCCTGCCTGACCTGAACAAGCGATCCACACCAAAGTGACTGGCTTGAGCCGCCAGAGCACGGAAATGAACAGCCCTGTGTGCAGCTAGCCTGGACCGGCCCTGCACGACACCCACCCAGAGGCACCATGAATTCCCACCACAGCCGCACTGAAGTTGGAGGTCGGGGAGCCCAGCAGTTCTCGGGGACTGGCATCAACTGGCAGTGAATGATGGGAATAAGACCCTCCCATGGGAAAGGGGAAACCAACTGGACAACATGTTTGATTTGGGCAGGACATCCCTAAATCCATAAGGAAGTGGCTTCAACTGGTTACTCCCCTCGCCGAACGGATTGGTGGAATCTTCTTGGGCTAGGCCGCACCCCTTATGGGGACCCAGTGAGTTGCTACAATATTACTTCCCTGAGATCAGTGCACACTGATGCAGTGAAGCCCTGCAAAGGTTGACTGGGCTGGAAGTGAGGAGCTAGCGCAAACTGCCTGTGGGTGAACTCTAATCTCTGCTAACCTATTGAAGAGGGCTAAAACTCCTAGCCTGTGCCCCCTAGAGGAATCTTAAACAACAAGAAGAGGGTCTGGGCATTACACTGTACACTTGTGTGGAAGGAACCAAAAACATGACAAAAGGGAGAAATAAGAAACAACTCCCAGCCCCCAACCCTGAGAACGTTGATCCAGGAGAGGTAAATACAAAAGAGATTGAGGGCAGCAAAAATGCAACATCAAACACAGCGTTAGCAGACATAATGAGATATCTTCAGGACCTCGTAAGTGGGGCCAAAACTGAAATATTAATTCAAATTAAACAAGAGATAAGTAGATTAATAAAAGAAGGGCTGGACACCTCTCAAAAAGACACAGACAGAAAAATGGAGGAACACAAATGGAGAGAAAAATTTAATGAAGAATTCAGGAAAAACCTAGAATTCGTGAAGCAGATTCAAAGAGATTATCAGGAAACTAAAGACTCCACAGAAAGCTGGCAATACTGCTTGAAGGAAACCAAAGATAGAATATCAAAAATTGAACACAGGCTTGCAATGTGGGGTCATGAAAGGGAAGATCTCTTAAAAATAACAAGGGAGCAGGCAGTAAAGATACAAAGACTGGAAGATGACAAGAGGATCTATAACTTAAGAATAAAGTATGTGAATGAAGAAGCAGGAATCAAACCAGAGGAATTAAAAAGGCTATTCACAGCAATTATTAAGGAAAATTTCCCAAGCATAGAAAAAAGAAATGATATGCAGAGGTATGAGGCATACAGAACTCCAGCCACCTACAACCCAAACAGAGCTACACCCAGACACATAATAATCAAGATCCCAGAAATTCAATATAAGAACAGAATATTAAAAGCCATCAGAGAAAAGAAACAGATCAC